>PVJD01006426.1:0-98686 GCA_004026545.1 Mormoops blainvillei | reverse complement strand
CCCACTTCTGTAAGCCCCTTTGTGCCAAATCTATACTACGACTCCCAATACCCTCCCCTGCTTAGCCCTGCATAAAAGGAATGCGGGGCTATTGTTCTGGGCTCAGAATTTGGAGTTTGTCTCCTCTGGGCCCGTGCACGTAAATAAAGATCGTGCTCCTAACCCCTCAGTGTCTGGTCGCTTCATTTTTCTGTAACAGGTGCAATACAGTCTGGTTGCAATTCTAGGTAGACTAGATTATTTCTAGGATTCCCCAGCCAAAATTCTATGGTAGTTAGGAAATTCATGAAGAGAATGGAAGTGGGAGATGAAATTTCTGTCCTGTGAAAGAGATGACTGACCAGTGAGATCAGCCTACAAACGGATGACATGTATCTGTAGTTTACTCTTTGCAGAGCCCTCAGTATGGATTTTGTGATACGTGAACTTGCTATATAGTAGAGTATGCCTTTTTCATCAAGATTTGGCTTTGATATCAAACAGTTAGACATTTGTGTATATTGTGTCTTCAACTTTTTCTCTATTCCCAGGTTCAAGAATGCTTCCCCCTGTCCCTTTTAGTATGTCTGTTCCGGTGGTTACTTAACTAATGAAATCTGAGTATATGAGAAAATGTGATTCGAAGTTTAGATCCTAACTGTCCAGTAGTTTGGGCTTGCGTCAGGTTTCCTAAATGCCATATTTGCATTTTCTATCTAGTAATTGCAGGGAAGAGGGTCAAGGAGATGAAGCAATAAGTATGGGAACATCTGGGTCCTATTGTGTAGCTACAATCCGTGCCGTCATTAATCTTTGAGATCTTCACCCCTATTTACTAACACAGAGAGCGAGTTCATCCAGAGTAGCACAGCAATCAAAGTTAAGTGGAGAAGTTCATTGCAACCCAGCCGCCTCCATACCCCTAGTCTGCAGCCATTCCTCTGTGTTAAATGCAAAAGTACTCCATTCGCTTGGTTGTCTTTTTGACTAAGAAGGAGAGATCGAAACAAGTGATTTGAAAAGAAAGTGACGGATTTAGATTTTGGAGTCCTTTATATTTTCCTTTGAGATTGGAGACTTAAGCCACCGTGGCTTGAGGGGAGGAAGGATCAGGGATCCCCTGGTGCCGCTGTTCCTTCTTTTTTGTCTTGGAAGGTGGAGGCATGAGATTCAGCAGCTTTCTACCGGGGAAGGGAGGGACGGAGGAGAGAGGAGGAGTGAAGCCTAATGGTCTCCACAGATGTCCCTTTATCCTTTGTACATGAGGTTTAACTTTTGGATTTTACCAGCTTGAATCGGTTCTCCAGGCGGCTGGGGTGCTGTGCATCTCTCCAGGGTTTATGCGACGGACGGTACGTGTCACACAGCGGGAGAGTGAAACTCAGGGTTTCTGGCCATCAGCTTGCCTTTAATTCCCACCCCTGGCTGTGTGTGTTAGAAAGAAGGGTCGTGCACAGGCATGTAGACATCCCATCTGGACCCCCCCTCCCATCTTAGTAACAGCTGCCCTTAGGCCGAGGACTGTGCCTGTTACAGCACTGTCAGTCTGGGGCAGGGGAACTCAACTCGTGGAAGCAACCTATTGTAGACTTAGGGAATTCTAGGTCTTCGGTATCTCAGGTGTGGGGAGGAGATGGTTTCCAAGTGGACATATTCCCTGGAACCTTCAGATTTCTCATCCTGCACAGACGGTCATGGGCAGAGGAAGGCCAGAGCTGGTCCCTCCAAAGTGAGAATGCAGGACAGGGGTTCCGGTTGCCCGGTCTAAGGATGAGCAGTGTTAGGGCTTTGAAACACCTCAGCTGGAAACAGTCGGTATGAATGAAAGTAGGCAGAAACACAGGTGGTAGGGGGAAATCGTTGAACTTGTTTCTCTTCATTTTATATAAATGGCATTTCAAAGGTAACATGGAAATTCCCTGCCTACTGGCCCATTACCTCGAGTAATGAAATTTGTTACTATTCTGAAACCTCGAGGATTAGCCATTCTTTCTCACAATTTGAAGAAACTCCTGAATAAGCCTTTATTTATTTACCTAAGCCTTTATCCTATTTTACCCATGGGGATTATGAATCCGTCACCTAGACGAAGGCAGGCTTAGGTAATGGGAGTGGGTATTGATGCTGGCGTCTTCAGTAACTCTTCAAAGGGGTGACACATGGTAACCCTGTAATTTTTCCCTCTTATTAAGACAAAAGCTAAATCAAGAGTAGAGGAATGTAAATGTCTGTCAGAAGATCTTTCTCTTTAGCTTTCACTGAGAGAGACCCTAACTTGAAGGCATTTTCGAGCCTTCTCCCTTAATGACTGTAATTAATGTTGCATGCACTGTGTCCCACTAGGGATGCAGAGAATGACCCGGAGCCAAGGTTGCTGGCTTTCCTGAGACGCTCCTTCAATGTGAAAACATTACAGTCCCTCAGTGCTCGAAGGCCTCCTACTCCCCGTGCGCTGCTAGCGAAACAGTCTCCATCCTCCTCCACTCATTTTTGTCATTTAGTCATTCATTTTAGCATGGTGAAATCACATTTTTTTCCTTTTTGCCTATTGCACAAACCTTTTTTCCTACTGTATTTCAAAATGACCCCTTTAGCACTATGCATAAAATCGTGGACTAGTGTTGGAAGGGACTTTGGATCTTATCTCAGTGAACACCCCAACTAATGCAACTTTTATCAGTGGTAGTGCTAAGAGACTGATACTTACCTTCCCTCATATAAAATCTAGAAAAATAGAAGAAAAAATCCCTATTTTTCTTTTTGAGTCAACTACCTTTTGGGGCCACACGTGATAATCATTGGCTGTATAGATTTTGTCTGAGAATTCAGAGCAAAAGGGGTGATGCACACCCACACATTTTTTTTTTAGAGATTTTATATTATTTTTAGACAGAGGAGAAGGGAGGGAGAAGGAGAGGGAGAGAAATATCCATGTGCGGTTGCCTCTCACGCGCCCCCTACTGGGGACCTGGCCCGCGACCCAGGCCTGTGTCCTGACTGGGGAATTGAACTGGCGACCCTTTGGTTCGCAGGCTGGTGCTCAATCCACTGAGGTACACCAGCTGTACCCACACATTCCAAAGAGAGGGGCACATCTATGCAGGATTTACTAAGAGATGATCAGTTCAGTCTTACGTGCCCTGACTGGGAATCAAACCCATACACAACCTTTTGGTTGTGGGATGGTGCTCCAAGCAAATGAGCCATACCAATCAGGGCTCCTATCTGCTTTTATCTCTTTTCTTCTCTACATTACTTTGGCTTTTACACTCTTTCAGTTCTCAGCTTAAAAGTATATTCGTTCAGAAAGTTTTGCCTGATCTCTCACAGTGGAGATGAATGCTCCTTATATGCTGTCAGAGCTCTCTACATGTCTCCATCCCACACTTACCACACTATGTCATTATTGTCTGTTCGCTTCCCTGTAACCCTCGCTGGGCTGAAACCACTTCAAGGTGGGGAAATACTTATTTCATTCCTTATATTGACTCCTCCCTATGACAGAAGCACATCGAAGTCTATTCATACATAATTGTTAGAATGATTAATTAAATGTGACTTTATTTAAACCTCGAATCCAATGGCACTCTGATTTTGGACACAGATTGTTTTAAGCAGGATACAAACAATAAGTTCTTGATTCCAATTTCTGATTGTGTGCTGGTACATACTCCATATTGAAAACGTGATGTTCTGCCTCTTAGACTCCCCTCGTTTCATATGTATCAACATTTTCAATCTATTATCTAAAAGTGAATGCTGATGCAATAATTCAATTGTAGACTTTTGGGACTATTCATAAGCCATGAGATGGGAGGAGAGAGCCTTCTATTGGATTATAACATTTTATTCAGACTAAGCGTGTATAATTGATTGAATAGTATATTATACATTATAAAATTGCTTTTGCTTTTAGTATGTTCCAAAGTTCTTTGCATTTGGCTTTGTCCTTTTGACCAAAACCCATTCTAGAATCAGACACTGAGTAACCCATGTTCCAGGAGAGAGCCCTTTGCCATCATTTATACACTAATTCTTGTATCAGTAGCCTTCTATTTTTTTTTAAAGATTTTATTTATTTATTTTTAGAGAGGAAGGGAGGGAGGGAGAAAGAGAGGGAGAGAAACATCAGTATGTGGTTGCCTCTCACGTGCCCCTAACTGGGGACCTTGCCCGCAACCCAGGCATGTGCCCTGACTAGGACTCGAACTGGTGACCCTTTGGTTCGCAGGTCGGCACTCAGTCCACTGAGCTACACCAGCCAGGGCTCAGTAGTCTTCTATTTTTGAAATCTATAGTGAATTTTTAACCAAAGCATCCTTTCTCTGCTAGTGAGAACTTTCTTGGCAATTTCTTCATCTCACTTAGAGTTTCCTTCTCCTTTCTTCTTAATAACATTATTCCTAATAATATATGTAATTTTGTTTACTGCTGAAAATTTCAATTATTCATAAAGTTAGAGGAGGGAAAGAAAGTCAGCCAGAAATGAAGTCCCGTTGACATGCGGGTGATTTTTCATACCACCGCACTGCTTGTTGTTTGAGTCTGTCGTGAGCAAGACTAGTGAGGCGTTGCCCTAGTTCCTTCGGATATTTTCTCCTGGTTTGCTTTGAATGTTTTGACTTAAAATGTTAGTTCTAATGGTGTAAATATAGAGACTTTGTTGTGCAATGAAATCTATTTTCTGTTTATTTTGTGGCTTTTAGACTTCGAGATGACTTTTTCACACAGATTGCATTATTTATCTATTTTCATCTTTTTTAAGACTACAGGTTTTGTAGTTCGCTATATAATTCATATGTAATTTAATTTCATGAGTATATTGATTATTTCCCAGTAGTCAGTATTCTTTGAATTATATCATTTTTGTCCATCTTTTCCTTTGACTTGCAATGTTTCTCTAAAGAAATATTAAAATCCTTTATACACTAGTATCTATTTATAAGCTATTCTAGAGTTATATGATTGTCTATTATTCCTGTGCTAATACAATATTGTATTAATTATTATAGCTTGTGTGACCAATGTTTAATACAGGTATTTCTCCTATAACTTTTTCTTTCCCCCAAATTTTGTTAGCTGTTTACCTCATCTTTCTTGCAAAATTTTGGACTAACTTTTGTAAAGATTCAAACAACCACATTGGGATTCTGATTTTTTTGTTACTATAAGTTAATTTGGAAATAGTTGGCATGTAGATGAGACATACCTTCATTATCTGGTAGTCTCCCCTTATCCTTGGTTTTGTTTCCACAGTTTGTTACCCTCAGCCAACCATGGTCTGAAAATATTAAATTAAAAATTCCAGAAATAAATAACTCATAAGTTTTAAGTCGGTGCCATCCTGCATCATGTGATGAAATCTCTTGATCCCACTCAGTCCTGCCCGGGATGTGAATCACCTGTTTGTCCCATGTGTCAGCACTATAGATGCTTCCAGCTTGCTAGCCACTTAGCAGCCCTCTTACTAATCAGATCGACTGTCACGGATGGGCTCACAGTGCTTGTGTTCAGGTCACCCTTATGTTACTCACTCACGGCCCCAAAGCACAAGAGCAGTTACGCTGGCAGTTCAGTTAGGCCAAAGGAAGCCATTGAGTGTCTTCTTTAAGTGAAAAGGCGAGTGCTCTTGACTTAATAAGGAAAGGAAGAAAATCCTATGCTGATCTTGCTAAGATGTACAGTAGGAACAGATCTTCTGGCCATGAAATTGTGAAGAAGGCAAAAGAAATTTGTGCTAGCTTTGCTATTGCACTTCAAACTGCAAAAGTTATAGCCACAGTGCAGGATAAGTGCTTAGTTAAGATGAAAAAGACATTAAATTTGTGGGTGGAAGACTTGAACTGAAAATGTGTTTCTGTTGACAGAAGTGTTGCTCCAGGAAGCATTGAGCCCGTACGAAGATGTAACAAGGGGTTCCCTGAAATGAGTGACACCAAGCCATTGACTGCAGGTAAGGGTCGGTTACACAGATTCAGGAGTAGGCTTGGTATTTTGTCATTTCACATCATGACAAGAAGAAGGGGTAGTACATGACAATAAGAGATTTTGAAAGAGAGAGAGACCACATTCACATAACTTTTATTACAGTATATGGTTATAGTTGATCTATTTTGTTATTTGTTATTGTTGTTAATCTATTACTATGCCTAATTTATAAACTTTAAGTACGTATGTATAGGAAACAATGTAGTATATGAGTATACAGGATTTGGTAGTGCCTGTGATTTCAGGCATCCACTGGAGGTCTTGGACTGTATCCCCTGTGGATAAAAGAAGGACCACTGTATTATAATGTTTACATATATTATATTTAGCCAGTTTTCCTATGAACTATGCTGTCTCCCATGCAGTTTTTCTGTTACTCATTTATTCTATAGAGCCTATGTATTTTGGGTGAAGATATTTCTAAGTAAATTATATATTTCTCTGTTGTCGTGTAGCAAAACAGCTTTTTTTGTTTTTTTCTTTTGTGTTTTAATGAACTAATGCTGGCGGGTTGAATAATATTTGAAGACATACATGATTTATTTCACTACGTATATATTCACAGCAAAGCGAGTGATATAAGCAGTAGGTTTGATTCAGAGGAAGAAGTCAGTGTAGGCTGCCATAGTTGACCAAATTTATAAGGAAGAAGAAGGATTTTTAGAACGGATGAAAAAGATGAGGACATTCCCGAGAATTCAGGGCGAACAGAGTTGCGGAGATAAGCAAGGCGCACTCAGGCATAGTGAGTAAAGTGCCTAACTTTTGTTAGGCCTTGGAAATAGTTAAAGTTAGAGAAGCACTGTGATGTGTGAAAAAATTTGGATGCTTGCTAAGGACTATAATTCAAATGGCATTGTATGCACATAAGAATAGACAATTACATCAGCAAAATGTATGTTCTCAAGGAGGAAGCGACGCGCCTAAAGTGCCATTTTTGAAAGGTAGTCTCTAGGTGATGTTTAGGTGTTGTGTATTCGTTTCCTCAGGCTACCATAACAAAATATCACAGACCGTGTGGCTTAAATAATAGAAATTTATTTTTTTCACTGCTCTGGAGGCTGGAAGTTTGTGATCAAGGTACTGGTGAGCACTCTCTTCCTGGCCTGCAGATGGTGGCCTTCCTGTTGTGTTGTGTTTTCATGTGATGTTTTTGTGTGCACACATGGGGGTGAGGAGGGCTCAGTCTGGTCTCCCTTCCTCTTCCTTTTTTAAAAACTTAAAAAAAAAATCTTTAAGAAAGATTTTATTTATTTTATTTTTAGACGGTGAGGAAGGGAGGGAGAAAGAGAAAGAAACATCCATGTGTGGTTGCCTCTCATGCGCCCCCTACTGGGGACCTGGCCTGCAACCCAGGTATGTGCTTTGACTGGGTAATCGAACCGGCAACACTTTGGTTTGCAGGCCAAAAGCATTTTATTTATTTACTTTTAGAGAGAGAGGAATGGAAGGAGAGAGGGAGAGAAACGCTGATAGGTTGCCTCTTGCATGCCCCCAGCTGGAGGCCTTGTTTGCAATGCAGGCATGTGCTCTGGTTGGGAATTGAACTAGCGACCTGTTGGTTTGCGGGCTGGTACTCGATCCACTGAACCATACCAGCCAGGGCCCCCTTCTTCTTCTTCTTCTTCTTATAAAGGACAGCGATACTCTCAGACTAAGGCTCCACCCTTTATTTAACCTTACTTTCTCACAGACCCTATCTCTGAATATAGTCACATTGGAGGGTTAGAGCCTCAACATACGACTTTGGGGTGGGGGACACAGTTATTCAGTCCCCAGCATGTTGTTTGCAGCGGAGACAGCCTGGATACCGAAATGCTGACTTAACTGGCAGCAATGAGAAGATGGGGATGTGAGGGGAATTTTGAAGGGGGATATGGGAAACTTTTGAATCCCTACTTTGGAAAGCTAGAAGAAGGAACCTGATTTTCAAGTTGTCTTTTAAGTACATTACTGTGAATATGCTTATTACATCATCTCTCGTGGAACATATGTTTCCAGAAGAGACTGTGAAGATAAAATTGGGAAAGCAACCAAATGGGTAAATCTGGATTTATTTTTGTTCATATTCTCATGCCACCTGTTTGCATCCATATTGTCTGTGCCAGAGTGTAAAGTTTGAGAGAATGGCCCTATGTTGTATTTAAAGTGAATTTTATAATTTCCAGGAGAATACCTTCGTCTTATATGTATAGGTAGTTTACTTCTTGAAGATGATAAATAATCCTTTTGGCATCAGTAACTTGGAACAGTTTTGAAAAAACGAAGTTTATGAAAGAACAAGAGGCTGTGAATATGGGTTAGTTGGGTTTTACTTTATTTGAGAAAAGATAATATTGATGTTCTAGGCATTGTTTTGAATGTTATAGAAGCCTTTGAATAGAGTCATGGGGACATTTTTTGATAAGGGTGGGACAAAATGTTCATGTTATTGAGAGATCACTCTAAAGTCCTCTTGTATTCCAGGGGTCAGAAAACTTTTTCTGTGAAGGGACTCACGGTAGATAGTTTAGTTGTGTAGGCCATAAGGTTTCTGCCAGCAGCTACTGTACTCTGCCACTGTAGTGTTAAAACAGCCATAGACGATACATGAGCTGATGAAGATGGCTGCGTTCCAATAAGGGGTTATTTACAAAAATAGGATGACAGCTGGATTTAGCTCATGAGATGGCTCCTGGTCTAATCCATTTTGCAGAACACTGTATAAATTTAATCATTATTGAGATCAGTATGTTGAGGTAGATGAATAACATATGTGGTTACTATGCTCTGAAAGACCAGAATCCTGAAATTTTCGAAAAGACCTGAGAACATTTAACCAATGTATTTATCAGTAATCCAAGAACTTTCTTCTAATGTATTGTTAGGTGTTGGGTACCTTGGAGGTGCAGCTTGGGGTGCTATTTGAACTTGAAAATATTTCTGACTATCATTTTAGTCACCCCTCTTTTTGACATTAGTTAGTTAGCAGTGACCAAGTAGACTGACTTAAATTTTATTTTTTTTGTTCTTCTTAAATACTAGTGTCTCTGTGATACTTTCTGCAGTCTCTCAGTGGGCAGGAATGCCTTTAGAAAAAGGACTCATGGACACGGACAATGGTGTGGTGACTGCTGGGGACTGGGGCGGGGGTATAAAGGGACTAAGTGGTAATGGAAAAAGTACAATAAAGATGAAATTTTAAAAATTAGAAAAAAGCATGCCTTTATTGTTAGCATTATATTTAGTTTTATAGCTGTTTATGACATGACAAGGACTACTGTAGCATAGAGGTTAAGAGCCTGGGTTGTGGAGCCGGACTCTGTGTCTTGCTGGTTGTATGAACTTCTGCAGGTTACTTAAATCTCTATGGGTTTCACTTTCCTCAGCGATCAAGTGGTGATAATAATGGCTCCCATCTCAAAGGGTTTTTTTTAATGAGGATGACATGAGTTAATATACATAACTAAAGCATTTAGAACAGTGAATGACGTATAGTAACTGCTTAATAAATTGTCGGTAGAGTCACCCCATCAAGCTGTAGCTTTTTGAGGGCGAGGACTATATTTTGCTTTTCCTTGACTGTGAAGCAGTTTTCATGGAGCCTACTAATATGTCTTTTGAAATGGGGAGCCAGTAAAGACTCTTAAAGAAGTGAAGGAATAGCACAGTGTCCTGAAAAATGGATGGAAGCACGGGTGGAAGACTAGGCTAGCCAGTCCTGACCCATTACGGTTCACCTGAATGGCTGCTCAGAACTGAGGTTCGGTTTTGTTGTCATCAAACGACCAGTCCTTCAGGAGACGTAACCAGGAAGATGTTATTACTTAGTATCAGATCCTTTCCAAATGTGACTTCCAGCTGGTTTCTGTAGAAGAGATAACACCTTAGGAGCATTTTAACAGGAAGGAGGAATGAAGAGGAAGGAGCTGGGGCATAAGCCTTGCAGGTTGCTGCAGACAGCTTGTGTGGGTACCCGGAGGGACTAGAAGCTCAAGTTGCTGCCAAATCTTACAAATTAGCTAAGTAACCTGGGAGCATGTGCCAAGAATAATACAGGTATCTGTGACGGAGCCCAGTGTCAACCTGAGCCATCTCAACGTTTTCATGAGTCAATATATTTTTTGGCATTGCTGCTTTTAATTTCTCTCTGGTGTAGTGGGCAGGGTAATAGCTATGTATACTGTTACTTTTATGCTAATGAGTTAAATTTGATGGGAACAGACAATTATGTAATAGTCCCAATATCCAGTAGCCCCCTTTTGCCACCCCATAGTGCTGGTATCCTGCTCCTGGCCCGTCCTCATTACTGTCCCTGGTACTGGTTAACTGGAGTTCTGGGCTGGTCTTCCACTTAGCGTACCATGGCAGTGTCTTCCTGAAATCACTGAAGTTCTTTAGTTTTCCTTTTTCTCGCTCTCATGTTCAGACTGATTCAATTTATTTGCAATTTGCTCTCAATTTCACTCCTTATTTTTGCATTGGTTTCTCAATCTTCTCCCAATACGGACATCCTTGTCTGTCAAGGCCTAAAGACCATCCACAGCTTTTTATTTAGTTGATTTTTTTTATTTGCCATTGGAGCACTTTTTTTTTTTTTTAATGAGAAAAACTTTCTCAGGTTGTTCCTGAAAAATTTTTAACAGCTTGACCAACTGGGAGAATCCAGAGTTTCTAGAAAGCTGGTTGGTCAAGAATACTAGGAATTCTATAAGAGACTTAAGCTTAGTACCACCAGTTTTTCTTAAAACATGTACATACTTCCTTGGGTTTATCATTCACCAGTTTTTAAAAAATAAATCTTACTTTGAGTGCTAAAATTAGAAATAAGCTTGGAATAAACATTGAGGTTCTGGGACTTAGTTTATCTTCTTGTCGGGATCGTTAATAGCTCTTGCGCATGTGTGAGTGAGACAGCAGTTGACTGTTATGATAAAACTCATCTAATTAGCTATCAATATTTGACAGTGTACTTTTGAGCAGTGCATTCATTCAACTCAACAGAGCAGTCATTTCAATCAAGGAAACCACACCAGCCATTCAAACGAAAGAATACTACCGGAGTTCTATTGGCCAATATGTCCCATTGATATTGTGACCGAGACTGTCAATATCCATTCTCAAAGCTATTACTGTTTAGAGCTCAGCCTGAATAGATAAGAGAAAAGGGAAAATGGGCTTCATATATGTTATTTTTCATCTAGCAACATGTAGATTTATCTTTTATTGGCATCCAACATATCACACACAGCCTCATAAATATCATTGACCTTTATTTCTCTTTCTCCTTCATTAGGCCGTTACAGCTCTGATATTTAATTTCTGGGAAACTTTGAGCACATTACTTTACTTCTCTGAGTCATATTTTCTCATTCTTTGCAACGTAGGAACAGTGACATTAGATGTATCAGTCAGCTTTTGTTGTGTAACAAAGAACCACAGTGTTTCCAAGGCTTAAGAGAAAACATTTATTCTGGCTTGCATGTCAGCAGGTCACCTGGGGTGAAGCTGATCTCAGCTGGGCTCTCACGGGTTTGCCTCTTGGCTCTGTATTTGATTCATGCCTGTTCCCCATGTCCCTCATTCTTCTGAGACCAGCTTCCTAGCACATGTTCCTTTCATGGTAATGGCAAAAGCCCAGTTGTGAAGCACATTTTAAACCTTTGGTATTGTGGTGTTGGCTAATGCCCCACTGACCAAAGCAAGTCACAAGCTCAATGTCAACAGCACGAGGAAGTGCCCCTGTTATGATGTGAGGTGGGTGGGGCGTGAATACTTTGTGAACAACATCTGATCTATCATACGTGATGATTGGGAAGATTCTATGAAGTTAAGTGCTCTATATGAGAATTCTTTGTGAATTGTAAGACACTGGCTAACTATGCCATTTCTAAATTCTCTGTCATTGTAAATTCTAGCAAGGTTCCTTTTGATATCGACCCACTTACCTATTCCATAACTTCCTACTAAGAAAAACCATATGCAGCACTCGTTAGTAGCTATTGACTTAAAGTACCAAGGTATTATTGCACATTACGATGGTGGGAGGCTAAAAAATCAGGAGTATCTATTACAGTCTAGGATGTTTAAACTCCTTCTTGGCTTGCCGTAAGTCTTTAAATTCAAGGAGAAGGCAAGCCAAGGAAAGAGGATTATGCTTGAACAGCCTTCATGATAAAATAGTGGTAATTACTTGGAGCAAAATCCCATAATAGTTTTTTCACACTTTGCAGGAAACCCGGTGGCAGACAGATAAAACAAATTACTTTACTCGGGGTAATTAGCAAGCGATTATAAGGTTCTGCCTATGTTCTCCCCAGAGTACAAAGATCATGCCCTGTTTTTCGAAGAACTTTATGTTGCTTGCTACATAATCTATGTAAACTCAACTGCAGAAACTGACAGCAGCAGTGCCCCAAACCCCGAGCCACCCAGGATACCTGGGGGATGATGGCGACGTTACTGTAATGACAAGAGGGGGAGGCAAGAAGCACAGCGTTTCCCTTTTATTTTCTTATTAACTTGTTTTGCCACCTTTGTTAGTCCCCAGTTCACATTTCTCTTTCTGTAGGTCTCACGCAATTTCCGAAAGTTAAGTTCTACATGCTTACGTACCAAGATCTAGGATTGTGAATTAAAATATTGTGTCTTTTAAGTCCAGAGCATTTCATTCGAGCACAATAACATGTTTGAAAGACAGAATTATCCTCTTGATGGAGGTTGTAGAAAATTCAAATTAATTCCTAATCAAAGATGACTCAGGGAAACAGATAGTTCACATTAATGTTTTGATTAAAGGACACCGAGCCCTTCAGGGTAAGGTTGCTGGTGACTGACAAATAAGGGTATCTCTCTCTGCTGATAGTGGGGGGGTGGGATGAGAGCGATGCAGGGTTCTGTTTGGTCACAACCATGTCAAGCTTGGCAAACGCCTAAGACAGTTCATATTTGTGTATTAATACAGAGCATTTAAAAACCTCTGATTCACATGTTCACTGCAACAGAAAATTTATATTTCGATGGGATTGAATGTTCTCTTTTCAATGTATAAAACTCTGAGAATAGTTTCTATCTTGACTAAATTTTTAAATTTTCAGCCTTGGAACTTCTTTCTTTCAGTAGAGTGATTTTTTTTTTTAAGTTGGTCAGGTCTTCGTAAGTGTTTATCATGTTTTCTTTTTTGCAAGCAGTCATATTTTAGAAATATTTGGTAACTGATTTTGGATATTTGCAGGTACAAAGTTTGTTTCCATCCCATCCTGATTCTCCAGTGCTCTCTGTTTTGGACATGCTGATTTGTTATTTTATTTAATAAGAACAGAAAGGCTGGGCGCTGGCTGGTGTGGCTCAGTGGGGTGAGCGCTGACCTGTGAACCGAGAGGTCACTGGTTCAGTTCCCATCAGGTCACATGCCTGGGTTGTAGGCTGGGTTCCCATTTGGGGACCAACAAGAGACAACCAGTTGATGTTTCTCTCACACATCGATGATTGATGTTTCTCTCCCTCTCGTTTTCTCTCCCTTCTTCTCTCTGAAAACAAATAAATCTTTAAAAAAAAAAGAATAGAAGGGTTGGAATCCCCATATGTGGGAACCATTTGAGAAGGAGTAAATGACCAATAGTATTGCAGCGCACTGAATATGCTTGACCTGACATTCCCTGGAGTGGGTGTGGAAACAGCGTTAGTTCCAGTCAGAAAGACATGTTTTGTTTAGGGGCTAAGACCTTAAAGAGGTGGATATTGATTATTTTCTCCTTCTAAAGGAGTTGCAATTGAATTCTTTAGGCATTAAAGTGAATTGGTTATGTTCCTATGTTAAAGCCACGAGTCAAACTGTAAAACATTAAAATTCAGATTTGTTCTTTTTCATTTGGAGACCTTGGTAGATTGGTTTTATTACAGGCCTTAATTTTTTATGCTTCCTGGTATCCATGCTCTATGGTAGTGCCCACCCACATGGACTCCGGACTTGGTCTTGGGGATGGCTAGTCTAGAATTGCCTTGGCTGACGTGTTTAGACTTTCCTCCGCGCATCTCTCACATTCCTCCTACGGCCTGGTCCAGGCACATTCTCACAGTGGAGGCAGGGGTCCAGAGGAGTGAGCAGAAATGCACGATTACCTTTTAAAATTTCTGTTTACATAAAACTTGTGATATTTCTCATTATCGGCTCTTTAATTTTTTTCCCCAAAGCACTTTCCTGGAAATAATTTTATCCAATAAATTTTTAGAAAACATATTTTCCCATGAGAGCAGTGCTGCATTTAGCAGACTGTGTTTTCCCATGGGAACAGTCAGGGATGATTCTGACTTTTCATCTTCTACTTGATATTCAGCCTATTGATTACATTCATCTAGAAACCATTTCCAGTGGATCCCCCATTTAACCTGAGGAAATGGGCCCTTTGCAACCTGACCCTATCCTATTTCATCAATTTTGTTGGTCACTACTAATTTTATTTTATTTTTAAAAGATTTTATTTATTTACAGTTAGAGAGAGGGGAAAACCGGAAACATCAATGTGTGAGAGATACATCAATTGGTTGCCTCCCGCACGCCCCTACGTGGGGACCTGGTCCACAAACCAGGCACGCGCCCTGACCAGGAATCAACCTGCGAACAGGTGGCCCTTCCGTTCATGGGCCTCTGCTCAATGTACTGAGAGCCACACCTGCCCGGGCTGTCACTTCAAATTAGAAAATCAGTCTAGTTACATATTTGAACAAACATTTCCTGAGTACGCAATGCTCTTTCTTACCTCTCTACCTATTTCTGTACTGTTTCATTTACCTGGAAAACTATTCCTGCTCCAATCTCCAATGTAAAAGACCTCTCCCACTTTTCCCCCATTTGCCCAGGAGAGCTGTTTTATAACAGTCCCTCTAAGTATTTGTGGTATTTATAATAATTGTATAAATACAAATAATTGTAATCATTTATGTATGTCTTTCTCTAAAGTTAGCGTGAATGTGTGAAGCCCTGGTGAGTTTGTTCATCACCATCTTATTTTCATTCATCCCAACTGGCAATTACAATGGCCTGTGTTGAAAATCTGCTCAAATGTGATTGAGAATAAATGAATCCTGACGACACTGTGGTTTAAAAGCTAAGATATAAGAATTGTAAGCTTCTAATTAAACTTGGAAGATTTAGAACTAGGAGCTACATTAGAGGTCATTTCGGCAACCATTATTTTATAGGTGAGGAATCAGTTTTTTAATGGTAGTCCTGTATTTAAATAGATTCATCGCTCACTTTTAGAATTTTATACCATGGCTTGTTTGATTCCTGTTATGTTTTTAAATGGGTTTAATATTATTGTGTTATATTCTTGCCCTCACGCCTCACTAGACGTTCTCCCTTTTCTTCTAGAGGTGCAGGGAGATAGCATCCTCCCCATTTGCAGATGACTTGCATTTACTGCTGGATGCCCATATGGCTCTTTTTTTTATCCTTGAAGTTCAGCAGTTTTACCAAGCTATATATGTTTTCTCTTTTTTTGACCCCTAGCTGATCATGCATAGAAAGTTCAAAATTTGAACACTAAAACCACGGACCTTAGTTTTCTGACTGCTGCTACATGTATTTTTGAATGTCTACGGTTGAAGTTGTTTGAGATGATCGTAGATTCCCATGCAATTGTAAGAAATAATCCAGAGAGATCCCATACATCCATTCACCCATTTCTTTTGTTGGTGATGAAACAGCACCAGGCGGTAGATGGATTGAGTCAGACTAGACCTTGGTTCAGCAACCTTGGTACTTGAGTTCTGGCTAAGAAAGAATTCAGAGTCAAAACTCAAACGATACGAGAAAGTTGATTTAGAAAATCACTGAGGTAGAAGTGGGCCAGCTGGGTGTGGGCTCAGGAAAGAAATTACAGAGGCAAAAGAAGGGCCCTTGGGGCTTAGGAAAAAGAGAGGCAAGGAAAAGGCATCTGAGGGAAGGGGCTGGGGAAGAGCGCAGACATGCCCCTCAGAGAGCGCCGCCTATTTCTTTCTGTTTTTATAATTTTTTTCGAGAATACATTCTGTCACGCTAATTTACAGATTCGATATTTCGTTTATTTTAGAATGGTTTTCTATTTTATTTTGATGATTCCGCTCTCTTTCTGGTGTCATCGTCGCCATCGTCATCATCCGGCCGTTGGATTTCCCTCGCCTCTCTTCCTTCTCATCCTCATTCAGTTGCATTCATCTCTGGGACTTTGTGTTGTTTACTGTGCCTCTTTTCCACACTGTTAACCCTCGGCGGAATGTTTTTTCCTTCTTGTTCTTTTTATTTTGATGTAGCTTTATTATCATCTTCAATTTTTTCCTCAGTTTTGCCAAATCACTTTTCATCTCCTGCTGTTTTATTTATTATTTGAGCTATTTCTTCTAATAGTCCATATTTCTTTACTTTTTTGAGATTATAAAGGTGCTTATCAGACCTTTTCTTCAATTTCTTGGGGATAATGCATCTGAAATCCATCTTTTATTCCCTTGTTATGTTAATTTCCCCCATATTTTAGAATATCTATGCATACAGGCCCAGTTGAACTCTTTCTACTTTCTTATCTGTGGGTGGGTTATGACTGCCTGATTTAGCAAATAAAAATAAAAAAACATCTAGTTAAAATTTAATTTTAAAAAGACAGCCAGTATGTTTTAATATTATAAGTATGTACCATACAGTGTTTGGGACATACTTAAACTTGAATATTATTTTAGTATAATTCTAAAGGGTACTTCCCCCCTGTATCTCCTTGTGTCCCCTGCTTTGGAAGCATATTTCCTCACGGAGAGCTCAGAAACAACATAAGAGATCAACATGGATCAAAGTGGAGCCTCTGAGCTCACAAGTCTTTTATTTTATTACTTAGTACTTATGCCTCCTTGTTTATAAGGGTTTGCTGCAGAACCAGTTGATGTTCTTCCTTTCCCTCTGCTCTCACTTCTTTTGATTTAGACTTCGGGACAGAAAATAATAAACATAGCGGAGTTGTGCAATTCTTTCATTAACCCGCCTCCCATGATATTTTGTGACTTGGAACTGGACCGCAGTTTCCTCACGCCCCACCCATATCCACAGTCTTCATTCGTCTGAGTTCAGAGGTCTCAATTCAGTCTCTCAAGATCTATAGCTTCTAGGATCTTTTCATACCGCTCATGAGCAGGGGAAGGGAGTTTTGGCTTGTAGCGTTCTTTTTAATTTAAGTCCACAATTCACTGAATTTTGGCAGACATTGTTTAGCAACTGTGGGTTGGAATTTTTGCTATTTCCTAGGCTCATGCAGGTGGATATCTTTTCATTTAGTCTGTAGGGATTTTCAGAGAGGGAGAGAGATGTAGAGAAAACATGCTTTTACTATACCATTGGCTATCAGGACTGTTCGTGGTGGCTCTTAAGGTACGTTTTGCTACCTCTAATCATCATCATTATCATCGTCAAATATTTGTTGAGCATTTACCACATGATGATCATAAAGTGAAGCATTTTATGTGGGTTTATACAAATCCGCTGTATTATTATTATGCCCATCAGTATGCGAGTAGAGATTTTAAAAAGCCTGGAGAGTTAAGCTTGACTTCCTCAAAATTGCACAGCCATGAAATGACAGACGCAGGATTTGAATCTGGTTCCAGGATGTTTTCATTACTGCTACAAGGCTCTACCTCCAACATCAAATCAGGGCTTTTACTAAAGAGGGAAACTTTTTGGATTCCAAAATTATGAATGTTCCGGCATTCAGTTGGCTAAAATACATGTATAAGAATGGAGATAAGGGCACTATAATGAGATAACCTGGTGGCTATAGATTTGGTTAAGCGGATGGAAGAAACACGGCCTGGATGGGCCGATGAGGAGGAGCCACTGCATTTGCCTGCCTTATATGCGTGTCCCGTCCTTTACTCAAAGGCGAAGGTCTTCTGAGGCCTATTTGCTGTGTTCTCATTGATCAAAAGAATTATCATGAGCTGTGGAGTGCCAGCAGCTCCAGCTTTGTGGGAATCCAGCTGAGGGGTCCCAGAGAGACTGGAAGTTCATCCTGAAAATTCAATATTTATGTAGCAACCTTGTGGAATTGACTAAAACATTGTACGAACTATGTCTTATTACTCTGCAATAGGAATGAATATTAGTGATCTCTGCATAACACACAGGACCTACTGGAATAAAGACAAGTTAGGAAAAAAATCAGGTTGTCTGTGACCTACTTTGTCTCTACAGCACTGGGGAAAGGTCAAAAACTCTATCTGGTGCCAATTTTGCACTCATCCTTTCTGAAAACCCTTTCAAAAGAGATTAGTTTCTTATTACTTTATTACTGCAATAAAATGTACAGCCAGAATTCTGGGATGAAAGAGCCGCCGCTATGGCAGCTATAATAGAAGAAGCTGTAACTTAAGTGTAGGCTTGAAAAATTGCAATAAAGGCAATCTTTCATACGGAGAGAATACCTTCTAATTTCTTATGGCGGAATATGCGCCGTGAGGTATTTAACATCATGGATGCTGACTTCTTTGAAGAGTGACCCAAGCAGGATTTTTGCATAAAAGCTATTCTGAGAATATTTTTTGTAACATGAAGCAGGGCATCATTAATTGTGGTTCATATTTCTTTGATTACATAACTACTCTTTAACCAGTTAATACTAGGAAAATATAATGCTTCTGTGACGAGCATTATTTTTGAAATTTTGCTTCTTAAAAAGGACATCAAAACGTATTCAACCCTGTCTTTCCATTTTGCTTCTCTTCTGTGTCTCTGTCTTATTCATTTCCCATCCCTAAGAGCTGGTGTGATGGGAAAGGCGGATCCATGTTTTTGGTCATTTCTTTTCACAGGTCATAAACTGTGTTTTTGTCATTATATGCAGTGCAGATGCAGGCACTGGATTTGCTTCAGGGAAAGACAGTCACAGTAGGGTCACGCTTCTGAATTTTCATCGGAGACCAGGGGAATTTTTGTGATGTGATCTGTTGACATCGTCTGATAGATATTGCCTTTGCAGGCTGAAGAAACTTGACTCACAGTTTTAAAATGATTTTATTTATTTATTTATTTATTTATTTTTAGAGAGAGGGGAAGGGAGGGAGGAAGAGAGGGAAAGAAATGTTGATGTGCAAGAGATACATCGACCACTTGCCTCTCTTACACACCCAATTGGGGACATGGCCCGCAACCCAGGCATGTGCCCTGACTTGGAATCGAACCAGCAATCTTTTGGTTCACAGGCCAGCACTCAATCCGCTGAGCCACACCAGCCAGGGCTTGACTCACACATTTTTATATGCCTCAGTTGCTTTGAAAAGCTTCTGTGAAATAAGTGACAGAAGAGATTTTGCACAGGTATGGGAGATGCTGTTTTAGTTGATATGAAATTAACCATGAGGCAAAGCAAAATTATATATTTTTTATATTTTAATATGATATCTAATATAATAGCATTTGTACTGATGCAAACTGGGGGGAACCCATAGATTCAAGACATCTAAATCCTCTAGTATACTGTTCAATCATTTTATGGCAGGAACGCCAAAATTATGCTATTATGTTGCTGAGAATTTATGAGAGATTTTTACCTCACCATTTCCACCACCTCTTTCCTCCTAAGTAGCATCTCTCACCTGAATTACATTTAATTCAGCTTATCTAGTGCTTTCATGGACATTTCCTAATTGGCTCTTCACAGTGATTTTAACACATGGGAAGGGCAGGTACGGCTAATTCCATTTTACTAATGTAGCCATAAAATCTCAGAGACTTTATGTAACCTCGAAAGTGAGTGTTAGAAACCACAGACTCAGGGCTTCTGGACTGTACACCAGAATAGATTACAAGCAGATGGTAAGCTGGCTGAGAGAATCTCAGCACCAAGTGTCGCTGTCGTGCTGGTCACCATGGGCAGAGTGAATGGGACTTTAGCCCCTGCCACTACCGCCTTATGTAAACTGAGGTGTAACAGGGGCTTCTATGTTATATAAAAGATGTAAACCATCCATTCAGACTGCAGAGATGTCTGATGTGATGAGAATTCACAAAAGCATTCAATCAGAGGCTATTTAAAAAAATACCGTGTAAGCCCCCAGACAAATTATTTCTCATCTCTATTTGGTCTTTTGGCTACAAAACTGAAAACTGGATCTACCCCTAAATATCACTGTGTCAGGAACTGAGGTATTTTCTTCATCTTGTCCAGGGTGTCTTGATCCCTGTCAGTGGAATTCACCTATATGTTGCTTGGTCCAGACTGGATGGTTTATGCTAGTATTTTAACTGGAAATTTAATTCCCTACTGGAAGTTTTAGAAACCATATGAACCAGTTAACTATCCTTCCACATCATATTATTACTTATAATTTTGTGTTTTTGCCAAAGTCACTCTCCTGCCAGAGATTCTTTATTCCTTCTATTGTTTTCTCCCCAGCTTTACCGAGATGTATTTGGCATTTTTATAAGTTTGAGGTCTACAGTGTGATTGTTTGATAAATGTATGTATTATGAAATAATTAGCACAATACAGTTAGTTAACACATCTGTCACCTGAGGTAATTACCATTTTATTTTTGGCTTGGGTGTTGAGAACATTTAAGATTTTCTCTCTGCTATCCAAATATTCTTCTATCCTGTTGCTGCATTTGAAGTTCCATCTTTTGCTGGAAATCTAAGTCAAAATTTAGCACTTACATAGTCTTTCATTGATCTTAATACCAGTCACATTTTTATGGAGACATCATAATTTAATATTTGATTTTGTCATTCTCTTGTGTCCTATTTGATTTACCGTTCTCTCAGTGTATTATGCTTTGTCTTTCCAACCAAGTGGGAAACACCTCGAAGGCAGGCATTTGAACTTTGAAGGTCTCAGGAGGAATCAAAAGGAAACTCCAGTCGGATCAGTTTAGAAGAGTTTAGAAAAGGACTACTCACAAATGTGTGAGGACAGAAGGAAACCGTGCGGCAGCGCCCTGGAGCAATAGCCCCCTAGGCGCGAGATGGCAAGGAGGTGGAGCGGTTTCTGGAACCTACGGGCAGAGAGAGCAGTGGGGGGCGCCGCCTGACGAGAGCTGTGGCCCAGCCAACCTGTGGGGAAGCCACAGGAAATAAATGCTCATCTCACTTGCCTCTCACCATTTCACTTCCTGCCGATGCTCTTTATTGGTCAAACCCACCAAGAACCCAGAGGACAAGTGAGGCCATTCATGTGACTCAGGCATATCACCTTTCCAGGGCGCACAGAAGAATGCAAAATGGCAATGAGTAGCTCTGGAGGGGCAATGACCGGTGGTAATGAGTGATAACCAGCACAAGCATCATACCATTTATTACTCTTGTTTCGCATCTCTCAAGTTTCTAACACGCTGTAGGGCTGACTGACCATTTGCAGAACCAAAATGGCAGAGCCATAAACAGCAAACATTGCACATAGTTCTTATAGTCACTTACTAAAGAGAATCGTCATGGATTTTTCCATACATAACTCACTGAACAGTATGTACTTTGATTATTCATCAAAATTTTTTGGTTACAGCTAGCCAAATATAGAACCATCATGAGAAGCATCATCAAGAATACAAGGAACAAAAACCTCTGAGTATATAGCAGTGACATGATAAGTGGGTTATCATGTGGCACGATCTGACTAGGATGAGTCAGTATTTATTGTATCTGAAACCAGTTTTATAGCTTCTTGAATTTCAGTTATTCTTCTGGAAAGACATACTTTAGTTTGGAAATTTTGCTCATCTCCAGAAAAATGGCTTAATTTTATTTTCATATCCCCTGTTGTTTAAATTTCAATTAATGCTACTCATCCCCCACAGAAAGCCTCTCGGCACTCTAGCTCTGTGCTCGCTTGTGACAAAAATGTATCAGGACAGATCTCCGCATCTGAGGTAGCAAAACTAAGAAAACATTTTCAGCTAAGGTTCCAATGGAATCGGGATGAATTAAAGTCTGTTGATAGATAATGGTAAAGAAAACAGTTTCCAGCTAGTAAAAAAACTTGGGACTAAAGATATTAAAACACTGTGGATCAATGTCAGAAAGATACCTGAACAAATGCTGTTGAACATCAAAGTCACCTCAGGTGTCAACGGCTTTGAGAGAATATAAAGAAAACCTGATGAATTTCATCCTGGGGTTAAGTGAGAAAAGCTCGGCTAGGGATGAGGAAGGAAGAAAAGAATTTGTGTGGTACTAAAATATACTCTTGAACCACAGGATGGGATAGCTTATTAAAAAATCTCAAGGTTATGAAAGCTAAAGATGGTTCTAAATTCAAGGTCGAGTAGTGCATTGTAAATTTTCTTTATCTGCTCATGGGCACATAAATGTTATTTAGACTTTTGATCATTTTAATTGAATGTATGAAGTTGACATTTCTTGGCAGGGAGTTGTCAAACATGAGAGAATTTTACCAAGATAGTGAAAGGAGAACTGATAGAAATGATAATTGACAAGTTACGCTGATTTAAATATTTATCGATTTCATTTTCAACAAATAATAATGATTTTGCTATTACCTGCAGCCATTTGGTACGTGCATCGGGACAAGGAGGGGGACCCAGTTTTTCTTCAGAGCTTGCCTTGCCTTTTTTTTAATCAAGCAAGTTCTGTCCTCCATCAGCTTCATGTTACTTGGTTTCAGGTCTGTTTCTTTTAAGGACCTGGGGGGGTCCAATAGGAAGTAGACACAAATGAAACTTGTTAAATTCCAAATGTCTACCTCATCTCTGAGGAAGAGAGGGCTCACCTGTCAACTTTCAGGTCACTGAAACGCTGTTTCAGTTCCAAATGTTCATGAAGTGCTTACTATGCACCAGTTCATGAGCACTAGGGACAGAGGGGTGAACTTTACAGAAAAGGTCCCTACCTCTGTATATCATGCACGTGAATGTCAGGAACTAGGTAATAACTAGATGAATGAAATCTTTTCAGCATAATGAGAGAAAATGTGTACACTCTACTATTTAAGTGTAATGAAGAAAACAGGGTAAGATAATGTGATAGAGAGTAACTGTGCATGAAAGCTATTTTAAATGGCATGGTGTTGCAGGGCCTTTCTGTAACGGGGACTTTAGTTGAGACCTGAGTGACAAGGAAGAGGCTGATATGAATAGATAAGAAGACACAGAATTCTGGGGTGGCCGAATGGAAAAGCAAGCACGGGTGCCCTGAAGTGGAAACACACTTTATATTCAAGGTGAGCAAGGAATGGTTGAATGTGTTTAGAGAAAAGCATAAAATGGTATTTGATTTGACATTGAAAACATTATATTGGTTTAAACTTATGTTTTTAAATGGTTCCCAGGGTGCTAGGCCTTTTGAAGTGGGTTGTTGCTTAAATATATTTCAAATGATGAGGGAAAAAAATTAAGTTTCACCAATTGGATAAGAATTGTGGTAACAAATCAACTTACATTTATTGAACACCTACTAGGTGCTACGTATATTGTGAGCAAGCTCTATGAGAAAAATACAAGGTAACATAAGATAAAACTTTTATCCTCAAGATGTGTAGAGTTCAGATAAAAATGATGAAACGTCAAACGTGGGTACAAATGAATCCTGAAGTGATAAAGCAGAAAGGAAAGCTGCTTACGGATCACAGCGCTCACCACGGCCTCTTGGGGGAAACGGGATTTGAACTGGAAGTGAGAGTTAAAAGACTAGAGACTTGGTGGGGTTTGTGGTTGGGGCAGGAGTGATAGGGAGAGGTGGTTTACCAAGTACTTCTTATTACCTTCCTTTCTTCTTCATACCATGAAGTCGAATAAAATTTTCAAAAATTGATTTTGCTTTTGGCACAATCAAAATACATATTTAAAACATCAAGAAATAGGATGAGGCTTTTTTTCCTTACAGTACTTCTCTCTTTCTGTGTTGTTTAGTAGGATAGGCTTTCTGTCCTGTTAGATGGCAGGTCACCACATGAAGAAAACTCTATTTTGGTGATGCTTAACAATTGCAAACAAATGTAATTTCCTTCTATTGACAAATAAGGGGGACGTGATGTGATAAGTGCCCATTCTTGAAATCTGTCTCATTTCTTCTACGGTGAGGTAGATGACTTGGGTTGCCAGTGGGCCCCCGTATCAAAGCTACACTTTCCAGTGTTTCCTAAATAGTATTCCTTGAAGGTGAATCAAGGTTGTTGATGCGTCCAAAGTTGCTAGATGCCTCTCCATGGGACCTGCCTGATACTGAAAACAGACTGAAAGCAAATAAAGAAACACAGCTCAGTGAGCAGTTGTTAAATCAATAGTGTAAATGGACGCGGCACCTTATTGACTTTCACTGGTCATTGCGTCGGGTCCACATTGTTTGTTGAGGGTCAGTTCAGTAACTTGCTCTTCCTTTTTCTCACCTGCTCTCTATTGCAGCCACAGCTGCTGCAGACTGAGATGTTACCTTGTGTGTGTACATGCATGTCCATTTTCTTGAGGTCTTAGAGTGGCTTTTAAAACTGGCTAATCATAGCAACTGGTGTTTACTGAGTGTCTTACCACTGGCCTGGCTTTATACCAGATGCCTTCACATTTAATCTTCACAAATCTCACAAGAGGTATTATTTTTTCCTTTTTATACATGACATACCTGAGCCTTATAGATGTTCAAGGAACTTGCCCAAAGTCACACAGTAAACCTTAAGGGCCAAAGGTTAGGCATAGAATATTATTTTGATGAAGTCTAAATCAATAAAGTTTTCAAATGAATAGAAACTGGCTAATCATTACAAGTACTTGAGGTCTTATACGAAATACGGTTGCTTGGGACTCAACCCAAACCATGTGGGTAAGAACTTCTATGTGCCGGGGCCCAGGCGCCAGTGTATTTTTACAAAGCTCCCCCAGTGCTTTTCAAGTTCAGTGAGTTTTGAGATCCACCGACCTCTCAGGAGAGGACAGATACCTTCATTTGTATGCATGCATTTCTGTCAGATGCTTCAAAGGAAGTCATTAACCAAAATGCATTTCTAGAGTTTGGGTCATTGAGTTTAAAATCAAATGAAAGACATTTCTGGGCGATAGAACAGTAAGGACATGAGAACTGGGGTGATGCATATACACAGAATGTAGCTACCAACTGATGCAGCACAGACACATTGCCCCAAAGGAAGTTGGTGTCGGCATCACAGCTGCAGAAACACATGTAAGAAGGAGCAGTGACTTCACAATGCCCTTACGCTGTGTGTAAGGTGGCCGCTGTTATTCAGCTCCCTGTGCCTTGATCAAGAGGCTAGTCATATTGTACTAACCTGCTACACACATGGGTGCTGAGAGGTTCATATTCCTTTGTGGAACAGAGTAAGAATAAAAAAAGACAACCAAAATCCCATGTGAAAAGTCTTTCTGTCTGTAAAGGGCCGTGTAATGGTGAGGATTCATCTTCCACCTCAGGGCAGTGCAGTGACTCTGTAGGTTGAGCTCCTGTTTAGACCAACGTAAGTGGTGAAACAGTTGCAGAGCGCATAGCATTTGGACTTAGATATCAGATTTAAGCTGTGTGACCTGGGGAAAGTCCTTTGACTTGTCTGGACCTCTTTTTCTCTAAAATGTGGACATTAGAAGGCTGGTATGAAAATTACAGATAATTTGCTCATAAATTCATTTAATGAGTATCTATTGAGTAAATCATGGGTTGGGCCAAAAAGTCCGAATGTTTTTTTTTTCCATAAAAGTCACTTATTTCATGTTCACCAACAACTTTATTGATTTGGATATTTTGAGTATGTTGTCTGACTCCCGTGTGGTATAACATTGATTGTTCTCAATTAATGTCTCGATTTGATCACTATCAACTTCAACTGGTCTACCCGACCGGGGAGCATCATCCAGCCCGAAATCTGCAGCACAAAACTTTGCAAACCACTTTTGACTCATTTGATCAGTCACAGCACCTTCTCCATATACTGCACAAATTGTGTGTGTGTTTCAGTTGTGTTTGTAGCTTTCTTGAAATAATAAAGCATAATATGCCAGAAATGCTGTGTATTTTCTTCCATCTTCAACATTAAAATGGCTACGCAAAAATTCACCAATTTGGATAAGTTCTTTTTAAATGCACGCTGATATGACAGCTGTCACAATACAGCCTAACAAAATTGTTTTGAATGAAGTTAAAGACAGCTAAGCACCACCAGAGCCATCTTACGGAAAAAACAAAACAAAACAAAACAAAAGAAAAACGAACTCTTTGGCCAACCTAATACCATGGGTCAGGTACTATTCTAGGTAGTAGGGATAAAGCAAA
This sequence comes from Mormoops blainvillei, assembly GCA_004026545.1. Classification (NCBI taxonomy): domain Eukaryota; kingdom Metazoa; phylum Chordata; class Mammalia; order Chiroptera; family Mormoopidae; genus Mormoops; species Mormoops blainvillei. The sequence goes on along the minus strand of PVJD01006426.1, from coordinate 72,498 downwards.
GAACAAAACAAAGTCTCCAGCTTTTGTCGACTTTACAGGCATGTAGAGGAACAAAGACAACGAGCAGTTAAACGAGCAGAGACATGGTATGCCACGAGGGTGATAAGGGCTTTGGAGAAAAAGGAAGCAGGGTAAGTAAGATACGGATTCCTGAGGGAAAATGGAGGTATCGAGATTTGATATCAGGAAAGTGTCATCAATGAAACAACATTTGAGAAGAGTCCTGAGTGAATAAGGGCAACTGAGCCAGGTAGATATGTGTGGAGAGTTTACTGCAGGCAGAAGATCGAGCAAGTTCAAAGGCCCTGAGGTGCTATGATGCGTGGAATGCTTAAGAAATTCGAGGAGGCCAGTATGGCTGGAACAGTGAGAAGGAGGGCGACTGGGAGATAAAGTTGAAATTAGTAATGAGGTAGCCCCTCTCTGGCTTTAATGTGCCCGCGAATCCCCTGGGCATGTTATCGAAGCATGGATTTCGATTCAGTGGCTCGGGAGTGGGGTCGGGAGTGGGCCCTCCCCCCAAATATTCAAGGTTCACCTTGTACTTCACCTTCCTCAGCCCTGGATCATCCATTTCTCCCAGGATCCCTGGTTCCTTGTAGTGAGGAATTGCACCTATTTAAGTACCATTATTTTTTTAAAAACTTATAAAAATTGGATAGTTATATAACAACACTTGCAGAGTTGTTTTGAAGATTAAACATGCGTTTCTAACCTCCTCCAGGTCAGCAGACCACACTTGGAGTGGAAATGGTACAGGGCCACGTAAGCTCCTGTAAATAAAGATTTTTGGCTTTCACCCTGAGTGGGATGGGAAGCCCTGGCAAGGTTTGGAACAGAATGGCATTTTGAAGTGATCATTCTGGCTGCTGCCATACTGAGGTGTAGTTAAGAGCTCTGGCTGGTTTTGCAAACGGAATGTTCTGGGTTTCAGTCCCAGAGCCACCGCTCACTCAATTGTGTGTCTTTGGCAAGTTGCTTTAACTCCTTTTCTTCCCCATTTTTTATTCTGAAAAATGTTAAACCTAGAGAAAAAGTGAAAGGAATGTACCATAAGCAGACATATCCCTCGCCTGGATTGACCAGCTGTTACTACTTTGCTATATTTTCTTCTCCTCATACTCTGAGTACATATATTATCTCTATTGTTGTTATTGTTAACCATTTAAGAGTGAGTTTTTGACATAATGACCCTTCATCCCTATTTCATCATGTACTGTCTAACAATAAGAATAATCTCCTACATAGTCAGTTATCAAATTCAGAACATTTGATGTTGATACAATTATCTAATATAACTCTTCATTTCAATATAACCAGTTTCCTTCCAAAATGTTCCTTATAACCATTTTCTTTTTCTGGCGCAGGATCCAGTCCAGGATATTATATTGGATGTTATATTACTTTAAATATCATGTCTGATTAGTCTCTTGACCTAGAACTGAGTCTCTTGGCCTTTGCCTTTTCATTTATTTGTTTGTTTGTTTTTATGCCATTGTTATTTTTGAAAAGTCTGGGCCAGCTGTTTTATAGAGTGTCACCCGTTTTGTATTCAAGTTTTTAATGATTTGATTCAGGGCATGCATTATTGGCCAAAACACTATATAAGTGATGTCATGTCCCGCTCAGCGCGCACACCTGGAGGCCCTTGACGTCAGCTTGCTTCATTCTGGTGCTGCTGACGTGGCTCACTTGGCTAAGCTCTTATGCAGCCGATTTCTCCAATGTAAAGGCACCTACTTTCCTTCCTGTTCAGTTAGCAAGCTGTCTACCAAGAAATACTATGTAAGTATCCTTTTTCCCTAACAAACTTTTACCAGATGATTTTCCCGCCCATTCGTCATTCTCATCTGAATAAATATTTCCATAGACGCAGTCATATAGATGGTTGCAAAATGGTGATCTTCTAACCATCATTACTTTTATATTAGTTGGCATTCTTCTACAAAGAAGAGCTTCCTCTCTACCCTCTCGATGTATGTATTCGTACATACATGCACGTATCTACCTGTTTACCTATTACTTGTCTCAGTATGGATCCACGATGCTTTAATTAAAAAATTCGGTTGCGTTACAAACCATTACTATCATTACTTTGATGGCCAAATTGTCCCAGTTTTGCCAGTCAGAGCCCATTTAATCTGCTTCGCATGTTTTTCTTCTTTTCTTTTTGGAGTGCTTCCTTATTTTCTTCACCGCCGCCCCCCCCAAATATTCAAGGTTCACCGTGAACTTCACCTTCCTCAGACCTGGATCATCCATTTCTCCCAGGATCCCTGGTTCCTTGTAGTGAGGAATTGCACCTATTTAAGTACCATTATTTTTTTAAAAACTTATAAAATGGGATAGTTATATAACAACACTTGCAGAGTTGTTTTGAAGATTAAATAAGAAAACCTGTGTAAAATACTTTACGATATCTGGCACATAGCATGTGCTCAATAAGTTAATTTTGTTTTAACTATTTCAAAGGAGTATAAATAGTTGAAGATATGGCTGGATATTTCAGGGCAAAATATGAAAACTACAGTAGATGAATTTAGAAAATGTGAATTATAATGTCCTCTGAAGGAAAGCAAGAAGTTAACAGATTTTTATAATAGGTCCATAAATATCTATTTTGCCTCTTGATGCATAGATGGGGAGCAGCGAGCCATCACATGTGGTATTTTCACATAAACAGCGACCGATCTTGTGCTTAAGTCCTTATGCAAATAACGTAGAAAATAAGTCACACTCTCAAGTAAATGAATTCTTAGTTTTGATGATGTGGGAAGAGATTTTACATAAGACTGTAAATCCTGAAGCGCTTCATTTCAAATTATTTGCAAAAAGTTCTTTCTGTGGAGAGAGATTGTTCCCATTTTAGATCCATCTATAGAACCAAGTAGCAGGAGAACATAATACTGGAGACTTACAGCGAAGAGGAGTTTGCATTGCTTCATCATTTCTAATTTTCCTGACCATGATCTTTGCTTGGAGGGTGGGTCTTCATGTATGTTAACATTTTCTTAAAATTACCTTTAATTTTTCTTTATTATTCAAATAAATGGTTCCTTGGACACCCATTGGAATATACAAACAGGCAAAAAGAAAAAAATTATCTTCATTGCTCTACCCAGCGTTAGCTGTAATTAATATTTTAGCCGCTGTTATATTTCGTATAAGGTGCATTTATGTGTATATATCATTTACATATAACAGGTATGTTGTGCTGCAATATTGCATGCACCTGCCTGTTCTTTTAATAACCTATCAAAACATCATTTCATGTCAGTAAATATTTTATACCTTCATTTTCATGAATACAAAGTAGTTATATGGTTGTATAAAAATTTATTTAACCAACAGCCCATTGCTGAGCATTGTTTTTAATATTCCCTATTAAATACATCTGTTTGCAGTTTAATTCATCACAGCTCCCTTTTGTCTCTTCCACTAGATGTAGAGCTACTTGAAATCCTGAAACACAGCTTGCTTATCTATGTCTAACACCTAGTAGTGTGCCTGGGTCCGCTGGGCACTCCGTAAATATTTCTTAAGGGCATGCGAAGCCTACAAGTATCTCAAGCTCATTCTGATCTTCAGGATGTTGTGCTTGTGGTCAGATACTTGGTAAGGCAGAATCTAAAAATAATTCTAGCAGAAGAAACTGGAAACTGCTTCTCCAAGGTGAATAAGAGCATGTCCTAGGGATTGAGATTCTCTGAATTTCTCTTACCCCCCTAAGTGGCGACGTTTTAGGTATACAAATGGCAAGGTAGAGAGGCACCTGTAACTTTTGTGTGAGCTAATAAAGGTTGCATCTCATGATGCTCCTTGGTACACTAGAGGGGAGTATATTTGTATGAGGGTCAGGAGGTTTGTGGGCATAAAGGCATTGACATCTGGCCTCTGGTGGTGAAACTGAAAGGTAATAGACATTTTGATTGATTAGATGTGGTGATTTGGGTGTACTAGAAGAAAACATTTCAAGGGGAAGCTCACATCAAGAAAAGAGGGAGGAGTATTCCTTTTCCAGGAGGGTCTACAAGGTGTTAGGGGAGCCCCAGTTCTCACACAACTCATGGCGGAGACTCTGAGGCCCTGTGAACCCAGCTGCTTTGACTCAACAATTCTGCTTTGAGAACAAAAGGAAAGCATGCCAGTAGACACTTTTTAAAAGATTATAACCCTGAGAGTTCCAGGGGTGTTGTCCCTTGAGTCCTGTACAAGTGTCTAAACTTGTATGGCTCTCACTGTAGTAGTGAACAAAGAGTACCAACCCTGTGGGGCGAATTTTCGCAGCAATGTCATATGATAGTGATGAGGACAAAGAAGCTGGAAAGTGGGGCCTTCCGTTGGGCTGAGAAAATTTTTGGTCTCCTTTAGACTAATTTGGACTGAGTCAGTGGCCACAGTGATCATACAAATGAGCGGGATGGTACTGGCTTTGTTTTATTTTATTTCATTTAATTTCATTTCCCCTCACGCAAGATCATTTTTTCATTGTTTTAGAGAGAGGAATGGGAGAGGAACAGTGAATGAGAGAAACATCTATGCGAGAGAGAAGCATCTATCGCCTGCTTCCTGTACGTGCCCAGACCTGAGATTGTACGCACATGGACCGGGGATCAAACCTACAACTTAGGTATGTGCTGTGACTGGGAATCGAACCTGCAACCACTCGGCTACTGGACCATGCTCCAGCCAACTGAGCCACACTGGCCAAGGCAGGGTGGTGCTGGCTTTAAACAGGAGATAAGAGAATCCCTGCTGGTTATGGGCTAGTGGAATAGCGGATAATTGGGGAACTAAAACACGAAACATTCAAAACTAGCAAAGCATGTTGTCTCAGAAACAAGTACCCTCTTACTGTTTTACTGTTTACATATTCAAGCTATAACTTGTCTCCAAGTCTGTCAGTCAGCTATTGTTATGTAATAAAACTCTGTGGCTGAAAAAGTTTTTTCACATGTCTGTAAGTTGCCTGATCTGAGCTCAGCTCTACTCCGTACTGTGAGTCCAAACGAGTCTGGCTCCTTGCAGAAAGTTGCTGTCAGTTCCGGGGTGCAGGCTGAGGAAGCAGCAGGTCCCTGGGGTCGCTCTTCTCACCAGGATGTCAAAGCACGAGGAGGCGTGCCCTACCATGGGAGCACATTTCAAGCCTTTGTTTGCAAATCTTCTGTTGGGCAGAGCAAGTAACAAGTTCCTTCCCAAAATTAAGATGCGGGGGGGGATGCACTCAGTCTGTCATGGAGGAACTGCAAAGTCACATGTCAAAGCCTGTCGATAGGGTTCGGGCGAAGAATGTAGCCAGTAAGTCAACTCCAAGGATGATACTAACTTCTCTGAGCTTTGTGTTTTCTATTTCCATTCTCACTGAAATTTCTCTCTTCAGAGCTCATTTAGGAGTAACTTTATCTTAGGATTTGGTTGAATTTATTTTGGATTGTTTATGTTTCATAATCTCTTCTCAGCTAAATTGTAAGCAACTCCATATGGAGACCATATCTTACGTTTTTTAATATTTCCTGCCTGTCTTACCACAGTGGTGAGACTTATATGCATATGTTAGGTACCAATAAAAATCTAAGTAATATACTTATAAAGTCACATAGGAAACATTCCTGGAGAAAAATAAATCTTACACTTGCTAAAATCTTAATATAAGATTCTCATAAAAGGTAGGCTACAAGCATACAACACCTTCTTAAAGAATTTGGCATAAACTAGACTGCCTACACCTTTTTTCAAATAAATACAAATTGGAAAGCAGAAGGAGTTGTATGTTTCTGGGCTGCCTACTGCTGTAATATTAACTATTTCTGGTATAATGGCAGGCTGTCTCCTCTATAATCAAAGGAAAAAGTACAGATTGACAATTCTTCCAACTATTGAAATGTCTCTTAAAAATGAAATTGGTGATAAGTAACGGGCATTTTGCATGTACTGGTTATTTTGCCCTGATGGATTTGCAAATGTCTTGGATCATAGAAAATAAAAACTGCAGCTTATTTTTAAGTATAAATCTTGTGTGAAGCAAATGAAGTCACATTTATTTATTCATCTATTTGTTTGTGCTATTAGAAAACCACTTTGCACTGAATGTGAGAGAGAATACTTATTAGGCTAATAACAGCAGAATCAGAAATGAGGCATGTAGACAATCTGCCTCTAGAAAATAATATGGAGTTACAGAAGGTTAAGAATCTGTAAAGATCAATGGGAGCCAAGAGCTAAAAATAGTTAAGCAGCACTGAGAAAAGGGGGAAAAGTAAAAGAAGGCACCAAGAAACCACTAACAGCGTTTAGGATGGTTATTTGGTCTCTGTTCTCTGTTGAAAATACCTCAGATCTTATTAAGAGACGTTGAGAAATTCTTGCACCTATATCATTTTTATTATGCGCAGCGTCTAACCTCCCGGGGGGCATCTTGCTTTTCCACTGTACAATCTCTCTCTCTCTCCCTCTCTCCCTCTCTCTTTCTCTCTCTCTCTCATATACAAACGCATACCTTTGACTTATGTAATGGAACACACTGTCAATTTATGAGTTTAACTAATTCAGTAAAATGTGAGTGGTAAAAAATGAAGATGACTATAATGGGTAAAGCTGATTCTTAGGTATAAGGCTTCCACTATCCAAATGGAAAATGTTAAGTACTAATATTGAAAACATCCTCATATATCTTGGGAGATGACGCAGTGTGCTTTCTTTGACAGAAATGTAGCTATTTTGATGAGAGTTTTATTCCTGAGTTCCTCTCCATTTTCAGTGGAATATCAGGAAGGGTGTTACTCCTTGTGAAGGCATCTATTCAGTGCGAAGCTGGAAGGCCATGGCGTAAGACCAGGCAGTTTTATTTGCCTATAGAAATTGTCATGTTTCTAGCCTTCCTTGTCTCTCACATCCCAAAGGGATCTCAGAATTCATGTTCTGTGTTCTAGAAAAGTAGGTAAAAATTACAAAAAAACTATCCTTTTTTTTTCCAGGCCTGTAGTATTCATAAAATTCTTATTGGCCCCAACCTATAACTAAGCCTATTTTGAAAGTTGATAAATAGTAAAATATGATATTTCATATTCATTTACCCTGCCCCCCCATGTATCTATTATAATTTGGGCCCTGGCTGGTGTAGCTCAGTAGACTGAGCGTCGGCCTGCAAACCAAAGGGTCCCCGTTTCGTTTCACAGTCAGGGCACATGTCTGGGTTGCGGACCAGGTCCCCAGTACGGCGCTTACAAGAGGCAACCACACATGGATGTTTCTCTCCCTCTCCTTTCCCCTCTACCTAAAAATAAAATAAATAAAATCTTAAAAAAATATGATTGGGGAGTTTTTTTCATATCTTTACTGTATCTAAGTTTAAACACTTTCAGTCCGACCTCTGATCTTTGGGAACTTGGCCGGGGACTGGAATCCATATGGGTACACCATGTTAGTCTCTTTGGACTGCCATATCAAAGTATCAGAGACTGGATGGCTTGAACAACAGGAATGTACTTTCTCACAGTTCCAGAGGCTAAAAGTCAGAGATCAAGGCACTGACAGGGTTGATTTCTTCTGAGGCCTTGCCCCTTGGTTTGCAGATAGCCATCTTCTCACTGTGTCTTCACTTGGTGTTCCTCCCCTGTGCTCATCTGTGTTCTAAACTCCCTGCTTATGAGGACTCCACTCATATTAGCCATATAAGCTCATTTTGCTGTAATTGCCTCTTCAAAGGCTCTGTGTTCACATGCAGTAATGTTAAGGTGCTGGAGATCAGGACTTCAACATAGGAATTTGGGGGGAACACAGTTCACCCATAACACACACCTCTCACCAACATGGTACAAGAATCTTTAGGCCACTTTATCTGTAGAGAAAAACCTCTGTTTTAAGCTACATTTTTCTGAATTGCATGAATATAAATATTTGTGACTTGCTCTATGGTTGACCAGCCAGAAGGACCTCGGGGATTTAAAAAAAGTGGTTTGGATATTCCAACACTTTTACTAGGTAATTCAGTCCTATTGGGCGGCCGCCTGGATTTCAAATCTATACCCACACTGAATAAAGGCCATTTATGTTCTTTTTTCCACCTTTTACTTTCCACCCCACCCCAACCAAGTGAGATGAAGATCTTTGGGAGAAAAGATTACAAGTAGAAGAATCAAGAAGAAACACAAGATTTTATTCCTAAAGCTCTTCCAGGCTTTCATCCAAATCATCATATATATATATTTTTTTCCCCAAAGATCTATTATCACAGTGAGAATGGCATAGCATAACACTTTATTCACATAACATCCCTTCTAGGTGCAATGCTACAAATATCTGAGATGTTACATTTCTTCCCTCCCTTCCTTTCTTCTTGCTCCCTCTGCCCTCTGTCATTTCCCTGACTCTACAATTTCCCAATTCACACGTACAAGGAGGCAGGGTCAGCTTCGAGTAAACTGATTGCTAATGCAATTCATTTACCATTCATCTCTCTGCGCGCTCTTTGAGTCATCTGATGAGGACACTGAAGTTAATGAGGACACGGAATGAAGAAGAGCAGGGAAGGATGATAAGGACACAAGCACAGGGACCTGAGAAGCATGGGGCAAGGGGACGGGTTACGAGCTCAGGCAGGGCCACACTAGCACCCAGAAGCCAGGGAAGGAACGAAGTCTTCTCCTCCCTGTGCCCCTCAGTGTGTTAGAATTTGGCTGATCACATTACCCAGTTGGATTTTCTGACCAAAAAATCTCAGTTGAAGCCAAGATGTTATTCTGAAGATAATATGTGTCTAGGAATGAATATATGGCTTTGGTATGTTATTTCCTTGCTGTAAACAAGAATATATTATTAATTTATAGAAGCAGCACAGTTTCCATAGGTATGAGGGGTAAATTACAAACAAAATACTAGAATCGACCAATGCAGGAAGCAGCAAGTATTCATGTGAAAGATGCTTCCCATCCGCACCCCCGCCCCCCGCCAAGAATGAAAAGTGCCAACGTGCTGTCACAGGGGATAACTGTGCAGTTGTTTGCAGGTCATGTTGTTTGGTAAGCTGGCCCAATGCTATTAAGAAGGAATTATAGAAAGCACATTGTTTTTCTGCTTGATGGCCAGAAGTAATTTTAATAGATTCCTGAGTATTGTCTCTAGGCAAGCCAGGAACATATGGAAATTATCTTTACTTGTTAATAATTGTGTTGCTGATGGGAATTGTAAAGAGGATTTATTTTAATCATTTTAGGACTTAGTAAAGGGACTGCTGATAGCTGGGGGCTAAGCAGATTAATTACTTCTGGTGAGTTAGCTAGCAGGCCCATGTGGAAGTGGGATTGTTATCTGTCGAGGAACAACATACCCACCCACTCTGACTGTCCCAATGGCAAAGGTGTTAAAGGGGCCTGGGATCCCCGCAAGGTCAGAAGTCAAAGCCCTGTGACAGGTCAATAAATACTCTAAAATAGCTCTTAACTGTTCTGCATGTCGAATGCAGTAAAGCAGTTAAGGTGCGGGGCTTGGCTTGGGCAGGGATTGATTCCATGGTCGTGGGCAAATGACTTCATTTTGCTCTACCTAGGTGTCTGTCTGCAAAAATGGTGATAACGGTAGCAACTATCTACCTACAATAGCACTTTGAAGGTCAAATAAAACCACGTATGTCAGTTTTATAGCAGCAAGACTGACTCAGAGTGAATGCTCAGTAAATTACATTCTTATTAATATCATTACTGTTATTGTTACGCTTAGAATCTGTATCTGCTTCATTATACATGTTAGAAAGATGAACCCAAACTTACAGAATATTGTGAGGAGAATAGGCCTAGGCCTAGAATTTTGGTGGTATACATTGCAAAATAATGGGCCTGCAGCTTGGAAAACAGAATTTACGACGTTTCCTGCATAGAAAACCCATGATGTTCTAATACTCTCTAGTTCCTTTCACTATCTAGACAGCAACTGAAGATATATTGTCATGTTTTGTTTTATTTTGCTTGTACCTTTGCTACTCAAAAATATTATTCTTATCTAAATAAGGGTTTGTGGTGTTTTCTTTGGTTATTTTTAAAATGTAAAATTTTCATGATCAGATGGAGCTTTTTTTTTCTGACTTTTATCCAGTCTAACTATTTCCTAAAATTAAACATCTGTAACCCTTGCAATGAATAAACCGGGTTCATGGGGTATAATTATAAAGCGACTTTATTTTTGTCTCCCAGCGCCTCCTTAAATCGATTCTGTGGGCCTGGTTCTTTTGTTGGCCTCTGGTGAAATTTCAGAAAAGTCCCATGGTTTTGATGGTAACTTTTAGGTAAGAAGTCAACATTTAGTCAATAATTAATTTGTCCTGTCCGAATATTAAATTTCATTTGAACGTAAAGCTTCTCTTCTCCTAGGCAGCTCGCTGCGGGCTGGCTGCCAGTGGGTGGGGATTCTGTACGGTGTGCTTTTTTTCCTCTTGTAGGTTAATCCCTCCTCCCCCAAAGCAATTGCAGACCACTCTAGGTTTAGAGTCAGGGAAGGCAGAAGGGTAAAGAGGACAAGAATATTCTTGCTTGCCTGCCACTGCTGGGTAATCTAGCATCAGTCCTCTCTAGATCTGATAGGTGTTTAAAGTTGAGCCTTTTGGGGGCACTTCCTGGGTTAATGAGAGACCCCGTGGCCCCTTGCCTTTCTTCCGCTCATTGTTGGGGATCTCTAACACTGACTTTCGGTCCCTTTGATAGAGCAAATGTGTCTCTACCCTTGGCTGACTGGCTACTAACTCCTTCCTGAGCACTTAGTCCCCTGGTGGCACTTTCAGTTTCTTTCTAGTTGTCCCTTCAGTGGACTCTTTTGGACACGACATGAGCTGAAGCTACGCTGACCCTCTCATGTGAAGACTACATGTTTCTCCCCAATTATGGGCCGCGTAGGCACCCCCCATGAAGCAGTCTTTCTGTCACTCCTGTTTGAAGCAGCACGCCGGCCAGATTCTGCACCTTTTCACGACTTAAGAGATGAGCCTGGCTCTTCTCCAGTGTTTCTCAGCCCGCACGAGAAACGGATGGAGCTTTTCAGATGGTCTCATTATACTCCTTTCCCTAGGTTGGAGAAAAGCGGCCACAGCAAATCATTTTATTTTTGCAAAATACTTCTTATATCCGATTACTTTTACTCCTTTAATATCCTCAATTTGGGTGTGGGGTCAAGAGCAGAACAACACATTATTTTTCTTTGGCTCTTAACAAAGGGGTAACATTCTATTACTCTGGAAAATACTATTATTATGTGGGTATATCACAAGACGAGAAGCTTTATTCTAAACAAATTTATGATTCTGCACTATGTCCCATTCTTGCCTTATTTTCTTTATAATATCTCATAGAGAGAATATGTTACATAATAAATATATCAATATAAATAAATATATAAAATTGTGGTAAAGAGCACATAACATAAATGTATCCTCTTAACCACTTTTAAATGTACAGTTCAGCGGCGTTAAGTATATTCATATTGTTGTGAAACATGGACCACATTTTAAAGGTCCCTTTGTATATTGAAAAAAAATCCAGCTTTTTCTGTGATTAAGTTTTAAAAAGTTTTTTGATTATTGGTTGTTCAACATTTAATCAGGCTTCTTCCTATGAGGGGAACCAGTATCAGGACAGACATGGCCAATAAGGGGATAGAATCTCGTGCAAATTCAGTTCAGCAGCCATCATGTAACTGCTCCCAGCTGCATGGAGATTGTCATGGGAAGGAGAGGTAGGAACAGAAACGGCTCTTGAACCCTCAGCTTCCTGAGTCTCCATTCCGCAGCTATCCTAGTAATAAAACCTCCGCATTCCTAGTCTGCCTGCTTCCTGTTGAACTGACACTATCTGCCCATTGTTTTCCTCTGCTTCATGTATCGTTTTTTCCTACCGCATAATTTTGGTTTTCTCATAGCTTCTCATTCACCCTAGTTTCTGTTTACCACCTTCCGGCTCTGAAGAGTGTTCCTGACTTCCTTCCGCTTACCCTCCCACAGTGAGATTCCTCTTTCTCTTGGTATCAGTATTTCCGAATTTTAAGTTTTCGAGAGCAAACTGGATTGTCTTTGCTCATCTTTTCATACTACGTGGGCACTGTCGGCCAAAGGATTGGCTACCCTTGGGACAAGATGTGGCCTGATGCGCATGCCCTTTGAGCAGAGGCTGGCAGGGGTGGGTTGTGAGAAGGAGCCCTGACTAGCAGGCAACATGATTTATTTTGTGTACTTAATAAAAGCCTTCGTGTGCATGCTTCAAGACTCAGTTTTTCTATATTCACTTTTGCAGTCTTTGGCAGAAGACAGGAACTCATATAGGAGATGGTTGCCAACAAAGGCTCTCTGAGAACAAAGAATTGAAAAAAGGCTTCTGAGTTTCTGATTCTAGTGTGTTTTTTTTTTTTTTTTTGAGGCCGGGCGTATTTTTCTGGTTTGGGTTCCCCTGGCAGCAGACCTGAGACAAGGATGCTATTGCAAATAGCTTATTTGGAAGATAGTAACAGGAGACACTGCTAAGGAAAGTGAAGAAATGAGACAGCATGAGAAAGACAGCCAGTAAAAAGTGCATTCGTAAGTGGTTGTTACTGCGGCTTATTCCACTGGTTAATTATAGGAAATGTAATCTCGAAGTTATCTCGAACGAGGACCCAAGAAGCTGGGTATTTACCTGCCAACTCTGTTTATCATTGGTTGAAGACTGCTTCTGAGCCATTGATTCTCTGGCACTTCTAGCTTACCCTGCGCTCGGCGTGGAGCTCCATGCCCTCAAGCCACGAGTCATAGGGGTTGGCAGTCAGTGTCCTTTCATGTGCAGGGATGAGAGCAGAGTAGCTATGGGCAGGCCATGGACCACAGTTATGCCAACACTCCTTCCCACTTTCTCCTTTCTTCAGTGAAACCTGATTTTATTCAGGCATTCATCCCTTAGGTAAGGTGACCTTAACTAAAACTCAAGGGTGAATCTGTATTAATCTTAACCATTCACGGAGATTCCATTCCTTGTGCCCGCTTTTTGGTGGAGGTGTGGACACATGGTGCAGTGTTGCTTGACATGTGAGATGCGGTCAGCTAGAGGACCTCTGTGAAGGATTTCTTATAGACTCGTAGGAAAAGGCAGCATTGTATTTGGTACTAGACATGTCGCATATTCATGTGCCACTTGGAACTTTAAGGCCCACCACCTTGGTACCATGCGCCCTGAACTAACCGACCCCGATGATGCCGTATCTTGGAATTTCTCATTTCAAGAGAGGACAATTTTTCCCGATGATCTAAATCATTTTGAGCAAAGCTTATTGTTATCTGCAGGCAGAGACATCCTAACTGGCATAAGCATAAAGTGTTGTAAGTACACGATGAGCAAACTCATTTCTTACAGTTTACAAAGAGGGTTTTTAAGAGATTATAGGATGATGTCAGTCAATATGTCATAACAATTCTACTTCCCTTTATACGACACTTAACACCCTTCTTAGAGGACGAACAGCATTCAGGGCCTTTGGCTGATGACTGATCATGACTTGCAGAACAGCAGTTTGTTCAGTCTCAACCCCCGATTGCACGTCTCTTCAATATACTGGGACTGAATGAGGAGTACGTGTCAAATGCTTTTCCCCCATACTGAGCTGCCGTAGTTGCCGGGAAGAGAGCGCATGTGTCATGGGTTGAGCTGCCCACTGAATTAACCACCTTGTTCCCTGAAAACTGTTCTTTCTTGAAAAAAAGGCTGACAGACAAAATGATGGCTACCGAGACTTGGGTGTTTGGCAATTTCGTGTGAACGAATGAAGTCAAACTGTTACTTCAAGGCCTGATAGTATTTGTTGCTCGTGACAAAAGTTGAGCTTTCAAGTAAAATTTTGAATCTTGGAAAACTTTTATCCGTAAGGTAAAGCTTTCCAATGCTTAAAGGCTCTTTTGATGAGATTAGGGGCGATAATAATAAATACCTTTAAATAATAAATAATAATAATTTATTAATAAATAAATAATAATAAATAATAATAATTAAATATTGTATAATAAAATGTGTCAACATTTGGAACACCTGCGTAACTCAGTACACCAATTTTTTTCAGATAAGTGATACATAATGTTACCGAATTTAAATTGGTAAAATATCCATTCAAAGTGCAAGATACACTAATGGACTTTTAATGTGACAGAGCAAAAATAAATTTATTAAGATGGTTTAAGTTCCATGTTGCAACTAACTTTTAAGAAACTACCATTTGTTGAGTTTTGATACAGTGTCAAAGAATAATATCCACAATTACCTGAAAAGATTCTTAAAATATTCCTCCCTTTCCTAACCATATATCTGGGCAAGGCCAAATTTTCTTTGTATACTTAGGCTAAAATAGTATATTACAACAGATTGAATACAGAAACAGATATAAGAATATAGCTGTCTTCCATTAAGCCAGGGTTTAAAGAGACTGGTAAAAATGTAAAAAATTCCACTCTTTTTACTAATTTTTTGTTGTAAAAATTAGATTTTTTCTTTTTTAAAATTAAAAAAAAGTATTTTATTTATTTATTTTTAGAGAGAGGGGAGGAAGAGAGGGAGAGAAACATCAACGTGTGGTTACCCCTCGCACGCCCCCTACTGGGACCCAGAACCCAGGCATGTGCCCCGGATCAGGAATCGTACCGGGGACCCTTTGGTTTGCAGGCTGGCATTCAGTCCACTGAGCCACACATGCCAGGATAAAATTAGATTTTTTCCATAAAAACATGTAAATTATGTTAACATGTAATTGATTCATTATTTTTAAGTGAATTAATAAATAGATACTTCATCATTTCCTTTTAATTTAGAACACAACACACATTAGTAAATACAATCCTCATGAACAATAGCTCTTTAGAAGTCCTCAATTATCTTTAAGAGTTTACAGGGTCCTCTGGCCAAAAAAAAGAATCGAGACTTTCTTTAATGTTTATAATGGTGCCAGCTTTGTTTTTTTTATTGTTGTTCTATTACAGTTGTCCCAATTTCCCCTCATTGCTCACCCCTGCCCTGTCCCCCTCCGCCCCATTCCCTCAGTCAATCCCCACCCTGTTGTCCACGTCCATTAGAGGGTATAGAGGAAAGGGTTATGAAGTTGTGGATGAGTGGGGGATGGAATTAGGAAACAGATGTGCAGAGCTTCACAGTGAAGGTTTAGAGCATTGAGGATAAGCCAAGAGACCTGGGCTTGTAACTGACAAACGGAAGTAGAGGGTATGATAGGATTGGAGCGAATGATCTTGAACTAAAGAATGGTGAAGTTAGTTAGGAGGTTATGTAGAAGGAAGGGTGGGTGAAATTTGTTGAAACTCAGGCATTCTGGGCTCCCTCTTGACCTCTGGAGGTCAGCAGAAGGGAAGAATAGGTCTGGGGAGATGTATTAATATGTACCACATATATCATGGCTTTTGATGTTTATTAAAACAACAATAAAGAAAAGTAAAACATTTAGCTTTAAAAGGTCCTTCTCTAGAAATGAGCACATTTAATGTTTTTAAATTGAGGGGATGAAGACTTGATGGAATTTTTGGTCTTCAGGAGGTACACGAGCTTTATTGGGAATCCAGGGAACATATTGGCATGTCCGAATGAATGAATCTCAGATCGCTGGGGAGACGCTTGCCCAATGTGAACATGCCAGGCATATTCCAGCTGTCCGGACTGCACATAAAGACTGAGTGACGGGAACCCTCAGAGTGAAGAGTAGCATTTACTGAAACTGAAAATCCTAAGACTTCTGGATTCAGAGTCCATAAAGTCCAGCCTGCACCTTCATATTACACCAGTTTTATTGTAGAATATATCATTCTTGCCCCTTAGACAATGAGTGTTGCCTATTTGGCATTTAAGCTTCAAAACATAGGCTACTCTTTGGAAGAAATCATGTTAATTATTTGCCAATAGAAAAAAGAATGATGGGTTAAAGTAAATACATGCTGTCAAGCTGTCAATAATTATTTAATGCCACTATGTAATATAAGGAATGATGCACATCAAACTGCTCTGAGTGAATTAAACAAAGACAGAAACTACATTTGTAAGTTCCTGGAGTAATCACATTGCATATATAATTATATAGTATAATATAATAATATATATTTGAGATAGGGAGGTGGGTAAAACCTCTATCAAAAGCAAATCCAAAACAAAAACAAAAGATATGTTTGAATCAACTATGAGTAATAATTTTTATTCTAAAACCAGTTGGGAACTTGAAAGGATATTTATTACCTTCCTGGGATGCCTCCCCTGTTCTAGACCCTCTGTTTCCTTCACTAACTTTTGAAGTATTTTTTTGCCTCACATTTCATAGATGAAGAAACCAAGACTCAAGAAAATTGAGGAAAATTTCCCAGGATCAAAGATCTGGAAGGTTGCACAACAAGAGTCATTGCCCAGATATCTTTGTCTTTAAAGACCATTCTTTTTATGATTCCTTGGAAACTCCCTACTCTGATCCTATAGAAAGCGTAGCCATTAGCTGTAGGGGAATATGAGTGGATAGCACATTGCTGTGACTATTGTTTCTATTTTATTTTATTTTATTTTAAAACATTTATTTATTTATTCTTAGAGAGAGGGGGAGGGAGGGAGGAAGAGGAGGAGAGAAACGTTGATCGGTTGCCTCTCGCATGCCCCCCCTACTGGGGACCTGCCCGCAACCCAGGCCTGTGCCCTGACTGGGAATCAAACTGGCAACCTTCCGGTTTGCAGGCCCGCGCTCAGTCCACTGAGCCACGCCAGCCAGGGCTGTTTCTATTTTATATCATTGACTTTATAAAAAACATCTTCATCTCCATTTTTTATTGCTCCTTGAAATAACTGAGGGGTAAGGAAATATTCTTGAGGAAAACAAACACAGGGCTCGAGAAGACCCTATAAATCAGCAATATGGTCTGATTTATTGTTCCTTTGTTCATTGAGCCAAATCTTTTACTCAGATACGGTACTGGGTTTGAAGAAGTCATGTTTGCTGCCTAAAAATAGATGAAATACTATAAATTCTCCATGCTTTACATTTCTAACTGTGAAGCAAGGGGACCCATCACCACTCTCAAAATAGTCATCCTCAGGATACGTGGTCGTCAGAGAAAAGAGCCCCCTTTAAGGACTTTGAGCTCTGTGGAAGAAGACAAACCTAACTTTCATGGTTCATTTAATAGTTGCCACGATTATCATTCTTGAAGGTGTTATTCTGAGCATAGGTCAAAAATTTTAACTTCTTATCCAATTTACTGTCTTTATTTCAGCAGCCTTTGCCTCTTCTCAAAATTAACTACTCTGCTTTGAACTTACTCTGTTATTTTTTTGTCTCTGTAAAGTTTTCACAGTGCCCTTAATCAGACTTTATACTGGACAGTACTTACCATAAGTTAGATAACTTCCTTAATTCATTCCCTTGTCTGAAAACCAGGAATAAAAATACTATCTACCAAAGTTGTCAGAAGTAAAAATGGTAATATTTGTAAAGCCATTAGTCCAGCGTCTAACTCAATAAATGCCAGCTGCTGTTGTTATTTTTATGAATACTCAATCATGTTATAAATTATAAAACAATCCCAGTTTTAAGCTATCTAAAGTTTTATTTTACTAAAGTGTTTATTTTTTAAAAAAGAAAAATGTATACCATATTTCCCAAAAGATTTTCAAAAGGTTTACCATTAAAGGCGTATTAAAAATAAGCCTTAGTAATAGGAAGAAAAGTGAAAAGTCTAGCAAAGTGAGCTGCCTCAGAAACACGAGCAGGCCGCCAGCAGTCCTCCCCATAGGTATTTGAATCTTTTTTCATGAAAGAAATGTGGGGAATGATTGTTTGGGGAAACTTGACAAGGTTTCCAAAATATTCCCCTCTGCTCTGCTTTCCTCCCCCTTGGTCCTCATCGCTCCGATCTGGTCTAAACCTTTCCACTTGGCCATCCGAGCATCATTTCATGGTGTCCTCAATCTGCTCACAGAATGTTCCTTCTTGTTGGGAACATTCTTGAGCATGCTGTCTTCTGACCCCGCTCGGCCACACAAGAATGGGCCTTCAGCCTGAAACCCTTACCAAGAGACAGAGAGTCCTCACAGCTTGTGATGGGTTTATTACCTTCTGTGGGAACATCTTTTTCTATCTCAGACTCAATGCATGCTCCTTTGTTCTACTTGAGCATGTGTCATATGGCACCTGGCCAACTCCACTACTATATCTGTCCCCTGTGGAGAGGGAATGCGACCCTTTGTTCTGTGGCGCAAGAAGGGTGCTGGCAGGCCTGGAGGGATCTACTGGCGTCGGGAGACTGACATCCATTACCGAATCCAATTTTACCGTCTCTTCTCTCTGTGAGTAAATACGTGTTCCATTCAGTGTCTGACTGTATTGTCTTCCTTAATGACTCTGATACCAAAATGCTATGGGCAGAAGTGCTGGGATTTCTACTCCTGATAATAGGCACTTCTGCCTTGCCCTAACTAAGTCCTTTGGAGGTGCTTCTTTTCCTGAAGCTCTCCCTAGTGGATGCGTCTTCTCTGACTACCTACTCACTCAGGGGTGGTTGTTGGTATTGGCTTCTTCAGTGGAGACTCTGCTCTTCGCTGTTGTACTTTTGCATTCTTTTGTGCCTATATTCTTCTGAAGCTCACGTCTCCTACCTGCCTTGCCCAGTACGTTTCTTGTTGTTGTCCTTGGACTCATTGTCCATGCCGTTATCCATTCAATATTTAATGCCTGGCTCACAGCATTATTTTCTCCCCTGCTGTCATTGTGGTAAAATTAACAACGAAGATGTGGACAGCAAATAGATCACTTCCTATCTTGATCCCCTCTACTTCACTGAATTTCATTCCATCCCACTCAGCCACCTGTGCCCTTGAAAATACCCAGTCACCACTCAGAATTGTTTCTCATCTTAAATCTTAAAAACCTGCACATCTCATCTTTTCATGATGCCCCACCATCTTTCTAGTTCTCTGTTTCCATTTTCCCCTCTTCCTTTTTCTTTGATCTCACTGAGACTTTTGGTCCTGTGACCCCTCTAATTTATTCTTAGTTCTCTTACGATCCCCTTATCCATAGACCAGCACTTTCTCCACTGTCTTACCAATATTCTTATTCATCTTATGCCATGCATTTCCATTGTACTCACCAAGAAGAAACAAACCAACAAACCAAACCAGGTAAAAGACCAATAATCCTCTTTGTGTGTCATTGGAACTTGAAATCTGGGTCTTCGTGTGACCCTACAGATAGTTTTATTTTCTTAGTATGCTGTCATTGCAAATCTATGATTTCAGTCCTTCACTGGCTGTCAACATTGATTCTTTCCCATTCATTTCAGTATCTGTGTCCAACTCCACTCTGTTCAAATTTACTGAAAAATTCATTTATTTTTTTGGTCCAGCATTTGTTTACTCATTTTGTATACAACTATGCTTACTGTTGTGCATCTTATAAGACAAAATAGAAACCAACTTCTTCAGCTTCTGCAACCACATCTAGTCGTATGAAAACTCCAGGCTTGTCTTGATGGAAGGTGTACCTTCTTGGAGCTAAAACTAAGCCCTTCACCCCATGCTCTGGATGACAATGACTCCTGAGGAATTACATTTTCTAAGTTTTGTCTGCTGTCCTGTGTCCCATTCTGTAAACTAAACAAAACCCCCAAAGCTCTCTGTACAGTTTGTTCCTTTTTAGCCTCTCTACTCTTTCCTTCCTTTCTTAGCCATACTTCATGGTAGTGTTACTTATATCTTAATTGCTGTACTTTCTCATACGCTATTAACTCCTTAACCCACTGAGACATTTAAAGGTGTTCCTAGAATTGGTTCTGAGCTTCTAGGCAATGAAGACAGGGCAGTGGAAATAGGGATAATGTTTTAAAAGGTTGTTAAAAGGAAATTCCCATTCAACGAGAGGAAAAAGTCCTGTCCCTAAATTGCAAGTGAAAGTGATTGATTTTCAGTTTCATAATAGAGATATTGATTGATGTTATAGGTATTTTATAAAATATGAAGAAATGTTCTGAATTTATGGCCATCATTTCAACAAGCCACTGGGTAAATTGGGTGTCTGTTTGAACTTTCTGGCAAAAGCTCTTAAAACAACCAGTGTGTACCTTTGAGAGGAAAGCCATACATAGCTATGTGAAAATGAATGAAGGAAACCTCATTCAAAGTGAAGCCTGGAAGCAGCGAAAGGAGGTGGCCACGCAGAACAGCACTACTTGTTGAAATGTACTTTAAGTACCCCGGCGGGAAGAAGCTAACTTCATGTACCCCCGCAGGAAGAAGTAAGATTTTCTCCCTGCCCGGCAACAGCCTAGCTCATGAGAAGTTACTGTGACTCCATACACTTGCTCTCCTCCAAAGGACGTCTTCTAAACAGACACTCTGAGCTTCCTCCTTTCCTTAATGAAAGAATGTTCCTCTCCGCTGTTCTCTAGACACGCCTGTGCTTTATCATAACTTGCATGTCCTAAGTTGTCACTTTTCTGCTATTCCCCAATAAACTCGCTTTGGCTCGCTAAACTGCTTGTCTTTTTGTTTTAAAGGTTGGCAGCTACCATGATCAGATCTTCAGGTGGGAGACTTTAATTTTGAAACCTGAAAAGTCTAATATTCAGGGTCCAGCAGAAGTAAGGCCTGTTTGAGTGTGGTTGGTAGGGTAATAATATGGGTGTGATCATTTATAGTTTTAATTTGCACATCTCACCTAAAATGTCAGATGGTGTGCTTGAGTGTGATATTGTTATGTTACAGAATTATGTACTTATGATTTTGTAATAAAAGACTTTGTAAGAAAAAGGGGGCGTTATTTGTGGCAGGCCCTGTCTATGTAGAATCAACCCAATCTTGGGTGAAGAATCAGAGTAGCAGTAGAAAGAAAAGATACTTCCTCAACAAAACAATCTTTGAATTTGGAAAAGTTTATAAAAACACAGAAAAGATACTGGGAAAAATTAAGGGTAGGGTTATCTGTTGCCTACAGCTTAATTCCTAATGATAGTTATTCAATAGCATTTGTGTGTATATGTGTGCATGTGTGTGAATAAAAGTAAAATAAGAACTTATTGAAGAAGAAGCTTCAATATATGTATTTTTAAGACAAATGAATAGTACATGATTCATTATACTTAAAAGCCTTAGGTTATAAAATTTGAAATCGGTAGTAGAAGTGGTAAAGTGTCTAGGAGGGGATTTTGGCTGGAGCGAGCCGTGACCTTGCTCAAGAATATATTTTGGGTAAACTCACGCAAAACGGAGACAGACGCCAGGATGCCAGTAAATTAAGGCCCCATGAGAAATAATTGTCAGAGCATCAGAATATTCCATGTCTGTGTAAATTCATCATCACACTGTGATCGATTCAATCCATAATCCAAAGTTTGCTTTGCTGAGAGAGAACCAAAGCTACAGATGATGTTACAGAAAGTCCCTCAGCTAAAATAGATGAACAAATCTTTCTACTCAAGGAGTTGCTTTACTGCTGAGACCGGGACATTTGAAGTCCCTTGGCAAACACTTTCTTTGAAAGAGCTGTGTACCCATTGTTGAAAATTCATGTCTATTCATCACTTTTATATACACTTCATTGTGATGTTCTGTAAATACCCACTTTCTCTTTGTGTCTCCTGGTACATATTATGTGTCACAGTTCTGGCACACTGACATATTCCTCGTTTGCCTGGGGCAGTTGTTCTCAACGCTGGCTGCACATTAGAATCACCTGAGGAGCTTTTAAATCTGTCAATTTAATCAATTAAATAAAAAGTTCTGGGACTGGGGCTGAGGCATTGGCAAGTTTCCTTCCGAACCTCTCCAGGGGATTCCCATGTGTAGCCAGGGTTGGAAACACCGGGCTAGAGCCTTGGAGAAGTATACTTACTTAATCTTTTTAGTCTATTTTTCCTCCAGGGTTGACTAAGTTATACTTCTGTGTAGCTCCTTTCTGTATTTATTTCCAGAAGGCAGCCTATTTCTGTATTTCCAGGTTCTTGGGGGCTATCTCTTTGTAGCCTCAAAGAAAAGTCAATAATAGAAAAATACTATACTTTAAAATGATTTAATTTTGCCAAGTTAGGGCATTTTATCACTCTTGCTTAGTATCCGAATGTGCGGTGTTTCTCAACCTTGCCTGCACATGCCTGCACCTGGCAACTTTTAGCACTGTTGATGTCCGGTCAGGCCCAGTACCACGAATTGCAATGAAATTGATCTGGGGGGCAGCCCGGGCATTGGGATTAACAACAACGACTCCCCAGGTGACACTATAGTAGACTCTTAGTAGATAACTTGTAAATGTTTTTAAGATTGGTAAAGTACCTGATTAAATTCCCAGTAAGGCCTAATCCTTGGTCCAACTGAGGCTGAAAACCCAGCAATGCCATTGGCAGTCAGTCATCCTTGGCTGCACCTGGGAATCGCTTGCCATACAAGGAGCTTTAAAAAATACTGAAGCCTGTATCCTGGCCCTAGCAATTATATGTAATTAGTCTGTAGTGTAGCCCGAATTTCAGACTCAAAAGCATCTCTGGTGATTCTGATATGCAGCAAAGTTTGGAAACCACAGTTTTGCCTGTCCTACCAAACTTATACCTGTTTAGTCGATTTCAGTAGCTTAAATCATATTATGGATGCCTTTAAGGGCACCTGCATGTGAATTTCATCTAATAGTGCCCCAGTGACTTAATAAATTGATGGTATATTCTTGCTTCCTTTTCCCCAACTACAACAGGTATTGCAGAATAAGAGGACAAAACTAAAAATTGTGTATGGTAGAGAGCCCTGTAATTCATTATTTTGAGTTAAATATTCTTTATACCTCTGTTTCTGAATTTTTGCTTTCTGTGGTTTGACTTCTTTGTTTTTAAAAGATTTCGTTTATTTTTAGAGAGAGGAGAAGGGAAGGAGAAAGAGGCAGAGAAACATGAGTGTGTGGTTGCCTCTTGCATGCCCCCAAGGGGGGACCTGGCCCACAACCCAGGCATGTGTCCTGACTGGGAATCAAGCCGGCAACCGTCTGGTTTGCAGGCCAGCGCTCAATCCACTGAGCCACACCAGCCAGGGCAGTTTTGACTTCCTGTGTCGTGTTGAATGCAAGTTTCTACAGGGCAAGGCTGACCTCTTCAATTTGTTTTGTTGATCATTTAACACACACATACAGTAGTCTCCCCTTATCCAGAGTTTTGCTTTTCGCGGTTTTAGTTACCTGCTGTCAACTGTAGTCTGAAATATTAAATGGAAAATTCCAGAAGTAAATAATGGATAAGTTTCCAATTGCACACCATTCTGAGTAGTGATGAAATCTCTGGAGGTCCCGTCCCTCCCTGTCCCACTCGGGAAGTGAATCATGCTTTCGTTCCTGTTTTCAGCTGTAGATACTCCCTGCCTGTTAGTTAGCTGCCATCTTGGTTATCAGCTCCACTGTAGCAGTTTCTCAGTGCCGATGTTCAAGTCACCCTCATTTTTCTTAATAAGGGCCCCAAAGCACAAGAGTAGTGATGCTGGCAGTTCGGGCATGCCAAGGAAAGGCTGTGAAGTGGCTCCTTTAAGCAAAAAGATGAGTACAGTACAATAACATATTTTGAGAGAGGGACTATATTCACATAGCTTTTGGACAGTATATTGTTATAATTCATATTATTAGTTACTAGTTACTACATATTATTATGTTGTTAATCTCTTACTGTGCCTAATTTATAAATTAAACTTTATCATAGGTGTGTTCGTATAAGAAAAACATAGTATATGTAGGGCTTGGGGACTGTCTGCAGTTTCAGGCGTCCCCTGCGGGTCTTGGAATGTAGCCCCAGCGGGTAAGGAGGGACTGCTGTGTATCTTCCAGATTTCAAGTCAATAATTAATCATTTTCCCAGAATTCAGTTAGACTTGCATAAATTACTCTGATTAAATTCCCACTAAGGCTGATTCTCAGAACCCGGTCGGCCTGCAGGGGTACAGGTGAACCCAGGTTTGATACCAGGCCTCATTTTTACCTCTCTCTTGGAGGAGTGAAAAGCACCGTTCTCCCCTTGCTGAAGAGGCCTTCCAGGGACTGTGTTCTTAGTTTTCACTAGTGACAATAAAGTAAAGGGGAAGATATTGATTCTTTTGGAACCAACATACAATTAGTTTTTATTACAGTTCAACAAAATTGCCAATATCCGCCTTAAAGAAGGCATTTTAATAAAATTGACATCCTTGGCAGAGAAACGAAACCAAGTTTTTCATTTGCAAACAGTTGCCACTAGGGGTCACCATTACGATTGCTAAGCTTTGCCTGCAGTTTCGAGCAGGGGCTGCAACTTGCCTAGAATGAGGGGGAAGGATTAATATCTTTCAAGCATCTTCTTTTCCTCAGTAACTCAGGGAGGCATTGTTCAGGTACAAAGACAAATATTTGTGTTTTGTGGGTAAGAACCTCACCTGTGGTAAGAAGGGAGCCAATCAATTGTCTGTCTAATCGAGAAAACAATTCTTCACGGTCGCAGCTCATCTCCAAGGTCTGTGCCATCCCTCAAAGAGGGTGATCAATATGTACTTTTCTGCTCTTTTGAGTTTTCCAAAAATTTAGCTAGGATTTTTCCGCAGCATGTTTTTAAATCACTCACTTGTTTTCTTGATTTCGTGAGTACCAACTCATAGTGTCTTGTTATTAGTCAATACATTGTTTCTGCCTAGAAAATCCCTTCAGCTATTTGCCTCTTACATATTAAATCACTGCCATTGTCATTACATAAAGGAAATGTAGTGAACAACCATACCAAAGCCAGAGTCCCCTCGAGGGGGCGTCAACATAGGACAAACAGGACTTTGGGACCATGTGAGGATATGTGTGAGCAAACCATGCTAAACAGACACTCAGGGAGGGAAGTCCAGGCAGGAGAAGGGGGATGACAGCAGATGGCACTCCTGGCTGCGTCTTAAACAGGCCATCGGGACTATAGGGTGGACCCCACTCACTCTAAACATCTCCTGAGTACCCTTCCCTTTCAATGTAATGTTCCTGACCTTCAGCGTTTCCTCAGTGCATTTAATCTACAGGAACTGAACACTCCCACGGTGGGAGCCTGGGAGCCGTGGTGAAAACAATGCGTAAAATGGAATTTTTGCCCTCAAGCCTTGCCCCGCCCCCCAAGTGCTGGCTGAAGACAAGGGGATGTTGAATAAGCTGTGGAGAAACGAGGGCTTCGGAGTCATTTTTCTTGCTTACCATCAGAATATGTGGATTTTAATATTTGTTGCTAGCTTAATGCTGCTGGTTTTTATTCACTCATACAGTGTGGGGCAAAAGTAGGTTTACAGTTGCTGGTATGGAAAGTAATACAATAATTAATAAATAATAATAATAATACCAGAATAAACTGTGTTTTGTGTACTCACAAATGTAAACCTCCTTTTGCTCACTCCTGTATGTAGGCTTATGTATATCACTTAGTTCATGGATATAGAATGGTGAAAACTGCCACCTGAATAGGATAGTGACAGAACCCAGGAGAACTGGACATCCTCCGAGAATCATGGATTCTGAAACTGACAAACAACTTTTACCTTGGTTCCCAAAGCACCTCTCTTGGATAAGTGACTATGATTGATAGAGGAAAGCGGAAAATATGTCTGCTGTTGTCCAGAGGATAGCATGAATATATTGGTTTGGGCTCATATTTGAGTTTGTGTGCCAAGGAAGAAGACCGTTTTTTCCTGGCAGCAAGCAAAAGTTGAAATTTACTAGCTATCTCCTTCTGCCATTGTAAAAGATCTGATCAGATCCAGGAACCGTGGCATGTCACTGGGGACTTCATGTTGACAGGATCCATTAATCACGTAGCCATTAATTCAGCCTTTGAACCCATATTACATACCAGTGAGCCCTAATTCTTCCATCTCAGCCATAAGAATATCACTACAGTAGTCAAACAAAACCAGGGATGGAGTGAGAAGCAAAGTACAAAAAGGGGAGAGGGAGAGATGTTGCCCTCTCACACAAAGGGGCCTCTGGGATTATGGACTCTCTGCCCTTGACCTTTGGGTGTCTGTCTCCCTCTATTTACATTTAATGGTTGTCCTGGGGCCTGGGCAGAGCTGCTCACCGCGGGAGTAGAAGTGCATGTACATACTCTGAGGAGGTGACTTTCAAATAATGACCTGAAATCATTATGCAGTGCTCTGTGAGACATCTCCTGTGGCCCTGCCCCGGTTAGAACTCTGGACATGAAGTTCGTTTGGTCTGGATTACGATGGTGCCGTTGCAAGTCTGGAGGGAATCGGGCATCCTGCATAACCCATGTGTGAATTCCTTTTAAAAAGAAACCTCTGTCACACAGATGAGTCCACGCTCGTACAAGATGTTTAGTGACAGAAAAGTTTTACCGTACGGAAGTCCTGCCATATACTGAACTGGACTCTATCTTCCTATATCTTCTTCTGTTAGCCCTTTGGGGGTCATAATGAGAAAATCGAATCTCTCATGAAATAGCTCTTTAAATTTTTCATGCAGCATGACTCCTACACACGTCAGCCACTATTGTACTTCTCTTCCCTCTTGGTGAAACAGTGAACAGAAACAAAGCTTTTAACTTTAAAACCAAACCCTGCATGAGATGCGACTCTATACATGACATAGAGCCTCTTGCTTGTAGCCTTGCCCCCCGGCCACAGTCCAGTTTCAACCCAGCAGCTAGAGTTAACATTACTTGTTTGTTTTTTTAATTTATTTTCAGAGTTAAGTTTAAAATATTGAAATCAGATCATGTCATTTTTGTGCAAAAAACCTGTCAATGTTTCTACATTTCATACAGACTGCAATACAAAGTCCTCATGATGGCCCATGAGTCCCTACGTGATCTGTCCCCTATTGCCTATCTCAGCGGTCCCCAATCTTTTTGGCACCAGGGCCCAGCTTCGTGGAAGACCATTTTTCCATGGCCCGGGGTGCGGGGGATGGGTTTGGGATGATTCAGATGCAGTACATCGAAGCTCACCTCCTGCTGTGCGGCCCAGACCCTAACAGGCCCCGATGGTACCCGTTCACGGCCTGGAGGTTGGGGTCCCCTAGGCTATTTGAACTCTCCTCCTGTTCCCCCTTGCTAGCCCTGCTGCATCACCCTGACCACCTTGTCCCTGGAACACACCTCCACGTTAGGGTTTCTACCCCAGCTGTGCCTGCTTGGAACATTCTTCTCCCAGATAGCTTCTCAGTTTACCCTCTTTCTTCCCTCTAATCTCATCCTTTCAATGAAGTCCACCCTTTTCATCCTTTTCAGTTTTGCAGAATACACCTCTGCCCTTTTTCCTGTACTTCCCTTCTCGTTGCCACCTCCTCCCCTGACTTATCCTTTTTAACTCTTTTTATTGATTAATTGATTGATTTTAGAGAGAGAAAGAGAGGAAGGGAGAGAAAGAAACATCAGTTTGTTGTTCCACGTATTTATGCATTCGTTGGTTGATTCTTGTATGTGCTCTGACCAGGGATCGAACCCACAGCCTTGACCTATCAGGACGATGCTCTAACCAATTGAGCTACCCGGCCGGGGCTTCCCTTTTAACTATACTATTTAATTTAATTATTCATTACGGCCATTGTTTATTGAGCCCCTCCAAGATTGTGAACTCTATGAGGGCAGGGACCTGCAGCCATTATGTTCACTAATGTATCCCAAGTACCTAGATTTGTCCTTAGCAGGCCCATGATCAACAAGTATTGAATGAATTGAACTTAAAATTTTATAATCCTTCCCAGCTCCTCCTTAATGCATATTGAACTTTTCCTTCTGCAGGTTGTTAGGAACTGATCTTTGCTTCCTTCCTAATCATAAGTGCCTCTTCAGGGGAATTGTGAATATTCTTATTTCTCAGGAGTAATTATAACTAAGGGTGTTGTATATTCATAGCTACAAATTATTTATGGTAGCGACTGTTACGTTCCAAAGTCCCGGTTGCAGGATGGACTTTGGAAATGCCAGACCCCACAAGGGTTTGAATCCCGGTGGCATTACTTACTAACACTGACACTAGGCAAGTTACACTCATTTTATTTGAGCTTGAGTTTCTTTATCTATAATATGAGGAATTAAGATCTACCTCATGTGGTTTCTATAAAATTAAAATTTTATGTGTATACTCACACGTGTGTGTGTGTATCCCAACATGGTCCCTAGTGTTTTAAAATTTAATGTGTCTGCAAAATCAACTGAGAATCTTGTTAAAATGCAGATTCTGCAATGGCATGGCTGGGATGGGGCCTGGAATTCTTGGTTTCTAAAAAGCTTCCAGGGAAAGCTGCTGTTACTGGCCGTGGACCACACTTAAGAGTAGCGAGATCCAGGAAAGAAGGAGATGCCTAATAAATGTGCACTTTCCCACTTTTTTCCCATCTCCCTGTTACTATGTTCAATTACTTAGGCCCTAGAGACACAAGTTTATCAAAAATGGCTTTACTTTACATTACTATTTCTTTACTTAATTGGCCTCCATTTCCCCTAAGGAAGTTTGTTTTACCAATTTGATGATTGTTTTTGTGGATGGAAAAGTTGAAAGTAATGTAGGAATTGAGAAGTTTTCCTTTCTCATTCTCATTCGAAGTCTATCCTAAGTACTTAGTTTTTCTTTTCCTTATCCTTTATTTTTTTTTTTTATGCCTTAGTCATTGAAGACTTGTTTTGGTCTGGGTACTTATGAGTCCATTCTATTCCTGCCTATTCTCAGTGACTGCATGCTTCTCTTTCAGTTTTAAGTGCTTGAACTTTTAAAATCTGAATTAATCAGAGAATACCATTTGCAAAGTTAAACAACATATGTCCCATAAACCATCACAGAGGAAAAATTTAAGACAAATCACTAATGGTTTCAGAATTTTTATTTATTTTAAGGGTGTATTTATCATAAAGTGTATCCCTCCTCTCATATGCAAATACCCCCAATTCTCTTTCTCTCAACGGTAGAAACCCGTTCCAATAAAAAACAAAGTGAGAAGTGTTGTAGTCTCTGTGGAATATCCCCTGAAGTTCTCTTTCCTTGGGCACTTTATGCAACACCAGAGACAGTGCTCAGGATACCTTTGCATTTGGACGAACTTCTAGCTGCATTAGCATATTCTGCTAGTGTGTGGTTTTGAAGATCTCGAATTTATATTCACTGTTATAATACACTCAATTCAATTCTATTTCAAAAACATCTATAGAACTCCTACTCTGTGCCAGTTACTGTGTCGCTGCCATTATGAAGGTGTACGTGCAGCCCCCTCTTGGGGGCCTAACAACATATTAGAGGAGATAGATATGTCAAAGAAGCAAGCAGAACATAGTATGTGTACAAGGTGCAGAGATGGCAGAAGGAGCAGGCAGGGCGCAGGCTCTAGTGGGAAGGGGAGATGCTCAGGGAAGTCTCATAAAGAAGCCCTCCCTTTTTATTCAGAAAGAATGCGGATGAGGCCTTGTTTCCATTAGATGGCATCATAGCCAAGGAGACCAGGAAAAAACTAGAATTCTGTCTCCACTCAGAATTGCATAATTCCCTCCTCTGTGAGCTCCCTAAGGAAACCATGCTCAAGAGAACAAAAGAGAAGAATCTCAAAAGGTTAGAAAATATAAAAGATTGTAAGATCTGAGAGCGGTTGTGTGCTTTGTTTTAATATGGGCGTAGCACTTAGGATGGGAAATGTTTCCTAACGGTTATCCGTCCTGGGTTCCAGCGTGTGGAAATGACCTCATACCTTCTACACTCGCCGCCTTGAATATTGGTGTGCCCTAATTCTCAGTGTCTCGTGCATTTATCATCTCATAGGATAGCTCCTTTTTCACCCATGGTTCAACTACTTCCCTTTAGCCAATGTCTCCCAAATCTAATTCATACCTCTAGCTCTTATTTTTTTCCTGAGCTTCCTACTTACATGGCCAACTGTCTCCACTAAGAATAACATCCAATATCTCTTTACTCCACCTGCGCCCTGCCTTGCTCTTCCTGTATTTCTTACTTATGTTATATTTTATGTTAGAGAATATTTGGTGAGCATAGAATATAATCCAGACACCTGGCTCCAGTTACAGGTCGCAAGAATGTGGTAACCAGGGAAACACCCTGAAATAAGCCCTATGCCAGAACCTGAAAGGCCAGGTGGGGGTCAAGGACAAATAGAAATCTGAAAGAACTCAGCCATTTGGATTTCAGATGCAAAGAAGTAGGAAAGGATTTGGGAGAAATGAAGAAAATGATTTGTCATCAGGCAGAGAGATGGAGGTCCAGGCAAGTCGAAGGACAACTGGGTAGGGCTTTTACCAAGGCTGAGTTCTAACTCTAGCCTTCATCTCTTGTGTAGCGCATGTGGTGTTTAGCCCCTGTTGCTCAGTAGACAACATTTTGCTGTGCTGGGGAAAATGGTGCATGGACCAACCCAACTTGATGCTACACCTCATTCCGCAGTTTACCAATCACTTGTGAACTATTTCATGCTACAGGAACACAGGCAACAGAGTAGCTTTCGGTCATTTACCTATTATTTCATTAATGTTTACCCAGACCAATGAGACTTAGTCTCTTCAGGATACTATAGCAGAATACCATAGACTGGGTGACTTATACACAACAGAAACTTACTGTTCACAGTTCCAAAGTCCAAGATCAAGGTGCTAGCAAATTCAGAGTCTGGTGAGGGACAACTTCCCGGTTCATAGATGGCTTTCTTCTCGCTGTGTCCTCACATGGTGGAAGGGCGAGAATCTCATTGGGGTCCCTTTTATAGGGGCACTAATCCCATTTGCGAGGGCTCCACCCTCACGACCTAATCACTTCCCAAAGACCCTATCTGCAAGTCCCCTCACATTGGGGATTAGGTTTCAACATATGAACTTGGGGGACACATTTAGACCATAGCAAGGTATCATCATATCTATTTTTTGGATGAGAAAACCGAGAACTAAAGAAGTTATATATTTTATCCAAAGCCACATAGCTAATGTATTTATTAAAATAGAATAGGTTATTATATGGGAAGATTTAACCATGGAATCTAAGCAGTTCAACACAGTGGAGGTTCGTTGTGCTTATTGTGTTGGATTGCACTCACATCACATATGCAGTGTGGGTTAGTGATGGGCTCTGCTCAGTCCAGTTTCTAAGAGACTCGAGATGATGGAGGCTCTGCCACCTTGAATCTACATGATCTAGAGCATGTTTCTATGAAAGAAAAGGTTGAAGTAATGGATGAGGCACACTGTTCTTAACTGTTTTCCCATTGGCCAGAATTAGTCGTGTGACACTAGTCTAACTGGAAAGGTGGTTGGAAATAAGGGGTTGCAAATAGAATATTTAGTGAGCATTGTCTTTACCAAAGTAGTGCATGCTGGGGCAGAGATGTAAAGTCAGGTGTGTTTACTTTCAGATCCTATACCATTTCACACCTGACCTTCTGCCACAAGTTTCCTGAAGGTCAGGTATCGGGTAAAGTCCAGGATACTGAATTTCACTCAGCAGGACTGGCTGGTTGGGGTAGACTATCGAGAGGGACTAACAAGATCAAATCGAATAGATCAAATGGGAGCAGCCATGCCTAGAACAAGCGCAGCGCCATGGAATAGGAGGGAAGCCATGAAAGGAAAGAAGTTGGAAGGTTTTGAGGCAGAGAAAATGTAATCAATAGTGATGTCAAAGTATAAAGGCCAGAGTAAATAAGGATTTGGAGACATCAAGCAGCAATCAATATAGTGCAAGCAAAGATGGATCGGGGAGTGGGTAGATGAAAGGCAGTTTAAGAACCCACCAGGGACATATTCCACTTACACTAACAGCAGGCCATGGACCCTCTCAGTGTGCCTATTGTTAAAACCCATGCTAGGTAGGAAGTGTCCTTAACGTATTAAGATGCTGTTTAAAAATCTATCAGTGACCACAAATTCTTTCTTCAGTTGAACCAGGCCCATATCTTTGCTGCATACCAACCTTATAACTGCCATAAACTAAGTATGCCAACGTCCCTTTATCTGTATTTTTTGCTTTCACAGTTTCAACTGTAGTCCAAAAATATTAAATGGAAAATTCAGGAAATAAACAATTCATAAGTTCTAGGCATGCTCTCCCTCCCGGGAGCTGCCCACACCTTTCTTCCCCCACAGGTGTGCACCTCCTAAACTCTAAGGGTCCCCATGAGACTTGCAACCAGGGGAGCAGTGGGCAGCAGCAGCTCATCCTGCGCTAACCTCCTAAACCTGTCTCCAAGGCCTTCTTTTCTCTGACTTTCCAGTGAGTTGACAGTAGCCCTGCCTTGGCTCCCTTCTTTCCCAAAATGTTTCTGGGGAGCCGAAGCTGCCACCTGGGCTCTCTCCTGTTGCTGCTTTGATCCTAAGCCCTTCCTTGTTTCATTGTCCCCAACTTTCGTAAGCATACTCTCAAAATAAAAGAAATTCATAAGTTTTAAATTGTATGCCATTCTGAGAAGTGTGATGAAATCTTGAGCCATCCTGCTTCATTCTGTCCAGGACATGAGTGATCCCTTGGTCTTGTGCCTCCAGGCCGTATACACTCCCTGCCCATTAGTCACTTGGTAGCCATCTTGATTATCAGATTGACTGTAGTGGCATTACTATGCTTGTGTTCAAGTCCCCCTTATTTTACTTAATAATAGCCCCAAGCACGAGAGTACTGGTGCTGGTAATTTGGATACACCCTAGAAGCTGTAAAGTGTATGTATGTATAGGAAAAAGCATAGTATAAGAGTTTGGTTCTATCCGCAATTTCAGGCATGGACTGGGGACTCTTGTTATGCAACCCGACAGATAAGGGGGAACTGCTGTATGTTATACTTTTTCAAACCTCTATGCCGTATATCAGAGGGATCCCTTTCCTAGAATGCTTTTTTTGCCCCGTTTCCTTCTGGCTAAAATCTTCTCACTATTGTTGAAGCAATAGGTACCAGAAAAAGTAGTCTCAACATACAAAAGATGCCTTTTGTTCCCATGGCAACCTGGGCCTATTTCTCTCACTGGGGCCTATTTCTGTCACTGCACTTATCACCTGGTCTTTTAACTACTGGTTTTCTTGTAGGTAGGAGCTTTGTATCCCACCACATAGCATAGAGTTGGCCCATAGAAGGTGTTCTATAAATATTTGTTGAATGAACAGAGATGCATATTAATGTGTTTAGGTGCCATTTGATAAAGTTCCAGACCAGAGCTATGCGTTAATGTGAGTGAATATAAACACTAAAATCAACCTATCAAAGGTCAAAAGTACCTGGTATTATTACCTGGAATAGGTCAAGACTGTAAGTATGAGCCTTGAGTCAGAGTTTTTAATTTGTTTTCTGTAGAAAATAATAGCAATTTTTTTTGTTAGCTAATTGTTTATTCCAATTATTTTTAATGTATCAGCCTACTGTTAGTGAGAGTTAATATCTTTTTTTTAACTTAAAAGACAATATAATACAATAGTAAAGAAAGGTTTATCAATCAAGGCCCAGTCAGAACATCACCAATTATTTCAACTAATACAATTTAATTAAAAAAAAATGTTAATCAGGTATTAGAGAACCAGAAAGGCTAAGTGAGGACTTGGAGGTATACCAGTTGTAGTAACAGCAGGAAGCCGTTAGTGCTCCTAGGACTGTGGGAACAAAGGAAATAGACTGGGGTTATTAATACATAGACCTTGGAAGAGTCCCGACGCACTGGTTTCAGACCTATGAAGATGGGGTGCAGGGCATCTGATATTGGCATCTTGGAGAGGGCGCAACGAGGCTGGTTGTGGGTATGTGAATAAAAACTATACACTAGAGCTAAAAAGCTGCTCCTAGGGTAAAGAATTATTTTTGGGACGACTCAGAAGAAGAAGAAACGTACAAAGCAAGTCTTTTCCTCCTTCATCCTTAGGAGCGTCGTCTAACGACCCCTAGTGGTAGAGTTTAACAGGGAATAGCTGGCCAAGCAGAGATGCGATTCCCAGAGTCCTAGCCCCAGCATAACACAGCAGAAGAGATAGGTTTGAAACTCAGAGAGAATGTCTTAGCCAGTACATAAAATAAAAAAAATCCTACCTACCACCATAAAACCTCTGTTTTAATTTTTGCAGCTTAACTTTCACACATGAATTTATCTTTACATAGTTTCAACATTATTCTCTATGTATTTGATATTAAATCATAATTATTTTTCATGTTTCTACATTATACTCATAATCATTATGTTAATGGTTGCATAATAGTGCACTGTTTTATGGTACCAGAATTTATTAAATTTATTAAAGTTGGGCATTTATATAGTTTCTAATTTATGGCTACTATAGACAAAACTTTAACATCTTTGTGTATGTACTTTTTTTCTCTTCTATTTAGTATTCCTAGGAGTGGAATTATTATTTTAAAGCATATAAACATCTTAATGTGTTGCTTTATTGCTCTTCAAAAGCAATTTATGTTACCATCAGCAATAAATGAATACACCTGTTTAACCGGTAAATACTGATTTTTAGGCATCCCAGTGAAATCACGGGAAAAACAAAGGCATATATTTTGGAGGCAATGGCGAAATAAATTATGGGGCAGAGGACATTTAAGGCTTAACTTTTAAAATCTGTGCTTTTGCTCCTAGAGCAAAAATACAACCACAATGTAAAGCTGACAGCTTTCTTAGCTTGATCTTCCTCAGGCTAATTTTCTCCTATGAGTTAATTAAGCTAGTAGTTCTCAACGAGTAGTCCCTGACCCAGCAGCATTGGCATCATTTGAGAACTTACTAGAAAAGTAAATTCTTGGCCTCCTTCCGAATTAGATCTACTCTTAATCTCCTGGATCGGAAAACCCTGAAACAGCTCAGGGTGGGGTCCAGCGGTCTATTTAACGACGTCTCCCTGGTCATAATGACACCTGCTAAAATGACAGGGTCGCTGACCTATGATGAATTCTGTAGAGACACCTTGTTATTTCAGCTCTCTGTTAGGCTTTAAACATATTTAAAGGACTTTTTGACTTTGTATTGAGAAATAAAAAAGCAGAATTTTTAACATACCGATATTTTAACATGGAAAATAGTTTTTCCCTCAGCTTGAACTTTTATAAGTGTCAGCAAAGTATTTAAAAAAATGAAAACGTGGAGGTCACAATATTGATTTTACCCTATGTTTGCAAGTGGACTAGTTTTGGTTCTTGTAGTTATTTGCAGTGGTTCCTGTGGCACTAAAAGCAAAAGAAATTTATCTATACTAAGAGAAGAAATGCGAGGTTTGTAAATAGTGTCCCAAACACATTAAAGTTGAAAATTTTTTAAATGTTAAAAATAGAACTACCATATGATCAAGCAATTCCACTTCTGGGTATTTATCCAAAAAATATGAAAACACTAATTTGAAAATATATATGCATCCCTATGTTCATTGCAGCATTATTTACAATAGTCAAGATATGGAAGCAGCCCAAGTGCCCAATGATTGATGAATGGATGAAGGAGATGTGGTACGTAGACATAATGGAAAACTACTCACCCATAAAAAAAGAATTAAATCTTGTCATTTGCAACAAGGATGGATCTGAGGACATTATGCTAAGTGAAATAAGTCAGAGAATGACAAATAGTGTATGATCTCAGTCACCTGTGCAACCTAAAAAGAAATCCCCAAACCAAGCTTATGGATACATAGAACAGATTGGTGGGTGCCGGGGCTGGGAGATGAGAGTCGGTGAAATGGATAAAGGGGGTCAAAAGGTACAAACTTGGTTATGAAATAAATAACTCATGGGGTTAAAATGTACAGCATGGCGACTATAGTTAACAGTGCTGCACTGCATATTTCAAAGTTGCTCAGAGAGAAGATCTTCAAAGTTCTCATCACAAGAAAAAAAATTGTCATAATTAAGTATGATGATAGATTTTAACTAGACTTCTTGTGGTAGTCATTTAGCAATATACCATATAAATATTGAATCATGTTGTACACTTGAAAATAATATAATGTATGTCAGTTATATCTCAATTTAAAAATGGGTTTATGTATGTGAAAATCTTAAGCACAACGCCCAAATCATTTAACAATAAATGTCAGTGTTACTGTTGCTAAAGTTATTATTAATATTTTTCCTTAAGTACCTAACATATTGAAAAGCTAAAAGGTACTGAATAAATTCACATTACCTAATAGCTTCAGGTTATTTAGCCAATTAGTTTATGTATAAGGAAAAAGTTAAACAAGGTAAATATCCAAGTAATTCAAGCCAAAATACAGTTTCACCTTACATATCAAACTGCTTTAAGAATATGTGTCTTGGTACTTGATCCAGAGAATTGTACTTGCTTATAATTTCCTTGAGTGTAGAGAATAACTGAATTGACTGTGGTTTGGAAGATCTAGAGTGGACAAATAAAAGAGTCATAATATTTGAAGAATAGAGTAAAAATGTAAAAAAATTACAAAATGCTTAGAACAACCAGATGTGGTCAGTCAAGAACATTACAGTATTAAAAGGGTGATTAGATTATCACCAGGATAATAATATATCGATAATAATAATAATAATAACTTTCTATATACGATATCTTATTTCATTATAATAGGCAAATCTTACAAGTTATCTGAAATCTAGCTACCTTATCCCTTCATTTTACAGATGGGTAAGCTAAGTCTAAGAAAGATGACACGATTTGGCTACAAATAGCTATAATGTGAAGCACGATGAATGAAGACAGAATCACACGAAGAAATTTAGAAGTTCAGAAGGGGAAGAAATTACTTCTGATGTATGTGATCAATGAAAACCTCAGAGAGGTGGTGACATATAATCTAAGGGTGGAAAGAAGCATATAATTTAAGCAGGCAGAACAAACGAGTGGGGAGCTCAGAGAAAGGGAGCCAACAGGATAAGCAAAACAAGGGACCTGGTTAACTGGAGCGTAGGTTGCATTAAAAGGGCAATGAATGGTAAGATTGGAATGGAAGTTTGGGATAAAAAAACGTTTTAAAGTAATCACAGCTTGATTTGTAAAACTTAAAAACCCCCAAGCTTTCCATATTCATGGCATTCGGACTTCTAATTGTAAATAACAAAATTCTGACTGAAACCAGTTTAAAAAGGAGAATTTTGGGGATCACATAGCAAAGGCATGGGAAGAACAGCGGTCAAGCCAGGCTCCAGGGATTACTGAATCAAGGACTCTCACCACTTCCTTTCTCTACTTTTCTATCTCCTTCTTCCACACAACCAGGAACCTGGCCGCCCAAAACTCCCTGGCTCAAAGGATGACCACAACGATGATGATATAACCATGACAACTGACTTTTAGTAATTATTTAGTGTGTTTTAGGTATTATGCTGAATGCTTTACATGTAACTGACACGAGTATGTATTCCTTATTGTCTACTTTAAGTGTAAGAAGACTGAGTCTTACAGGGCTTAAGTAATTTAAACCAAGTCACGCAAGGAGAAAGTGGCGAGACCCGGACTCAGACTCAGGGAGTCGGGCTCCAGAGTGTGTGTCCTAGATCGTCGGGGGACGCTGGGCTAGTGGGGAGTGGCCTAAAGGGCCTTTCCTAACCGGTTGGGGATTTCTATTTGGACTAGATAATTAGAGTATAGAAAGGAGTATTTTCCAGGAGACACAGGATGTTTTGAGCAGACAATACAACATCAGGTGTTAAAAGATAGACTGAGTTGTATTAAAATTTTTAAGAGTTTATCTGAGCAAAAATCAATTCAAATTGAGTGGTATCCAATGTAGCAGATAGAAAGGAGCTTCAAGGAGCTGTACAAAATGAAAGACTTATAGGCAGATGGGGGCAGGCACGAGGAAGTTATACTAGACAAAAAAGTGCATTGCTTATGGCAGGGACACTTTCCTTTAGGGGGTGACAAGGGTCTGTCAGGCAGATTACACCTCAGTAGTGCCGATCAGGTGATTTCTGATGGGCAAGTGTAAGATTCTGGGGGAGTGGAAACTGAAGCCTCAGTTTGGTGACATGGGCTTTAGGATAAACAACTGCATTTGAGGCCTGTTACCTCCCCCACCCCCCAACACAGGACACTCAATGTAACTTGGACAATTAGTGCCCAGTGTGAGGCGTGTTTCCTAGCCCCATTTCATAGCCTTAAGGGCTTTACGGAATTTGCCTCAGGTAATCCAGCAATTCAATAGCAGGGTCGGAATTAGAATTAGGTCTTTTGACTCAGAGATGAGTGCTCCTTTCATTATAAAACTTTATATCTATCCATCTCATCCTATTACTCACTGAATTAACTTGTATTTCAAGGTTCATTCCGGCTGTATAATGCCTTGGTTGAATACGCCCTATGTCAACTCTTCTTCTTTGCCCCTTCAACCCACCCCAGCTCATCCTTTCTCTCAGGCAGAGCAAGGGGCAGCATCTTCTAGGACCCTGTCGTGCTTGGTGAACGCCGCAGTCGTAGCAATGTCTTTCTTACTTCTGCTTGTTTATCAGTTTGTGTGACTCCCCGCAGAATACAGGTGCGGTAAGAACGGAACTGAGCCTGACCTCCTCGAAAGCACAGGCAAATCTAATGTGAGTCACAATAAGATTGTAATATATACTTGAGTAAATTGTTCATTTTTTCATCTCATAAATATCTGTTGAAAAACTCTCCTGAATGATACTGTGAGAAGATAATTGAACATAAGAGACTCTGGCCTCAAGGGACCCACTGTCTTAATAGAAGAGACAAGTTGGTAGGACATAAATAACGATAATACAAGGTAAAAATTTAGACCCAGAATAAAAACAGTCCTTTCTAGAATGAAAACCTTCCCTATGCTCAATGTCAGCAAATGACTGTAGCAATTGCAACTTAGTCCTGCCCCTCTGAAATAGATTTCTGTTAAAGTGGATGAGACAGAATGGAAATTTCATTCAATCTCCAATGCCACTACTTAAATGGGCCTCCAGTTACTCGGTTATTGCTCTGTGTTGCTAATGTTAGTTGATTTACCTTTGTAAGTAGGCATTTGTACTAACCTAACAGATCTGCTTTAGGAATATAATGTATACCTTACTGGGTTAATAGTACCTTATTGGGTTGTGGTAAGAATTAAATAAAATACACTTTAACACATTTTATATAATAAGTATCCAAAATGTTATTCTTGGCGCTAAGGATATTAAAATAAACTTTGAGAATTCCACATGTTAAAATAAGAGTATCAATAAAAACAAGTATTTTACAAATTGAATTGTTTTTCTGTGTTAAAGAACGTCCTTGATAGGCTTCAGGCATGCACGTATGAGCCTGCTTGCAGAATGACCTGGGCCCCCCTGGATTTTACATATCCACCCAGATTTATTTGAAACCAGACTTTCTTGCATCAGTGGTGTGAAATCTGAAAGTGACAACTCAAGCAATGTATCATACTACACCTTGCAAGACAACCAAAAGACTAAATCCAGAATATTGCCTTACTTGGAACACTTCTGAAGGGGAGTAGAATATGCCACCCAAAATATACCTCTCTGGCAAAAGGATTATTTTGAGCTGTTTATTTTTAAGAAAGAGCAGACACAGGAGAAGCTGTGAAAACCAAGTAGCTACCTTTTTTAGTAAGACATATTTACATTTTTAAGGGAAATCTCCATTTGTAAGGGTGTCTCCCTCTCTGTACTGGGAAGAGGAGAGATGAATAAATCTCTAGAAACTCTTATCACTACAGAAGGCAAAGACCTAAATCTGCATGACAACCATACCCTTGTTTACAGTGCTTTGACTGATAATCTCCCAGGCAGGGCTCTCCCCTCCCCCCAACATCTTCCTTTGTCTTTAGCTGGGGATGGTGTTTAAGGTGGCCGCTTGGGCCATTTCAGAGTTACTCAGCTTTCCTGGTTCTCTCCCAGGTGTACAGGATGAAGACATGTTACTAAACCTCTGTCTCTTTTTCTGCCGTTGATCTATTTCTTTTTATTACATGTAGGTTTCACTCAAAAAGCTGGAAGGGTAAAGGAAAAATTATTTTCCCTCCCCTTCATTCCCTTTTCTCTAAATATTTAACTCCTTCAATTCTGAGAGTGGCCTGCTGAATTCATCCCCAAGGAATGTGGCTCCCCATTGTAAGGCAAGCAATTATATTCAGCTTTGTATCTTACATTTGAAACCCTTCCTCTGGCTTCGTCTAACTGTGAAAGAGGTACAGGTCTGTCTCTGTCTTAAGGAGTTAATGTATTGGGGACATTGATCATAGAATATAAAATCCTTCCAGCCGGATAAAGTTCTCAAAAGGATGAGGATATTAAATCTTTATGGACTGTGAAATCACAACATTCGCTCCTCAAAGAATAGACCAGCCTTTAAATATTTTAGAAATGATAAGAAATGTGCCATTTATAAGTGTGAAAATTATACCAACAATTTCTTTTCATTTTTAAAGTTACATTCTTCTCCTATACTGGGTCCGGCACAAATAACACCCCTTTTTTTATTACAGCATCTGTTATTACAAAATCATAAGCATGTCATTCTGTAACAAAATATCAGACTCCAGCACACCATATGACATTTTAGGTGAAATGTTCAAACTAAAACTATAAATTATTACACCCATATTATTACCCTACCAACCACATTCAAGCAGACGTTACTCCTGCCGGACCCTGTATGTCGTTAAGTTTTGTTTGTTTCCTTGTCATTCCTCTACCATGTCCATTTATTTGCATACATTGGAGCACCCTTTAAAGAGAGTTTGGAGGAATGATTTTGTAGACTTCTCTTTCTTCTTTGATCATATCTAACTTTCTCTGAGCAAAACGGTGAAAAAACAATTAAGGGGTTTTGAAACAGGAAATAAGTTGTAAAGTATGCAATTTGAGGGATAAGGGTAGAAATAAATGTGGAACGAAGGAGAGACATTTCCATGCATTTTGCTCTTTTTTTATTCTGGTTACTTGGAAAGTGTTTTGTTGAAGAACTGATTGCAGGAATATAAGGCTTCATCCAGGGACACATAATTCGCAGTCTTCTTTACAAGGGCTACAACATACATTAAGAATGGGATTCTAGGAAAGTAGTTAAAACTCTCTTTTCCTACCTACCGTGTATAAATCACTTGCAATGTCTTTCTCCATTTACTCCTTCATCCATACCTTCTTCCTCCATCTCAGCCTCCTCCTCCTCTTCTTCCATGGTTGTCTTCTTTCTCCTTCTCTTCCCCACCCGCTATACATCAACCTGTACCACCCACCCTTTAGCCTATGTCTTCTTTTATAATCCTCTCTTCTTCTTTCTTTTTTTTATTGCTGAGAGAAACATTGATGTGAGAGAGAAACATTGATCCATTGCCTTTTCCAACACGTCCCGACCCGCGACTGACCCTGCAACCTGGGCATGTGCCCTGACTGGGAATCTAACCTGTGACATTTGGGTCCACAGGACAGTGCTCCAGCCAACTGAGCCACATTGGCCAAGGCCCCAGTCCTTTCTCTTAAAATTGCTTATTGTAATAATGACTCAGACAGCACAACGTCCTTCAACATATGGTTCTTAGCTAATGCCCCATAAGTCTAGAAAGAAATGGACTAGTTGTTTTTCAGTTTGTCAAAAGGCAGTGGTGCTAAGTTGACCACATTCTTAGAATAGGAAAAACAAAGAGGAATCTCACATTTGCTGTTAGTACAGATGGTGACTGCACTATAGTTGGAGCTGATGACCGTCTTTCCCCCGCATATACGGGGTCCGGCCGAAGTAAGGCTTGATTGAGTGTGACTGGTAGGGGACATGAATGTCTTGCACGAGATAGACAGCAGTTTGAACATTTCACCTAAAATGTCGCACGGTGTGCTTGAGGGTGATATTGTTATGTTACAGAATGACATGCTTATGATTTTGTAATGAAAGATTTTGTAATAAAAAGGGGTGTTATTTGTGCCAGATCCTTGTATATATGTATACGCGTATATATATGTATACATACATACATATATGCAAATATTCTGTTGTGTGGGTGGTGGAGACAGTTGTAATGTATGTGTAACGCTAAAGGAGATGAGCGCTGTAACAAAGGTTACCTGGAAGACTGAAGGAAAAGTTTCCCAAACCTCCACCTTGCTTTCTATCTTTGAAGGTGTTATGTGACATGCTTATGAAGAAAAGAAGGAGCCAGCAAAATTGGCATAGCAAAATAATGACAAATAGTGCCTGGCTTTTGTGATTACAGCCAAAGCCATTCAGGCGTACCACAAGCTTTCAGAAAGTCAATAGTTTAAAAAATGTATTGATTGTTCCCAGAACTCTTAGAGATTGGCCCAGAATTTTACAGTTGATCAGAGGTGACATTCTGAGAACAATAAGCTTTTTCAGACAGGAAGTAATCACCAGAGATGTTAAAATTATATGTAAAATGTTTGGTGTTTTCATTTGGAAAGGAATGGCACAGTAATCAAAGTTAGCATATGTGCTAACAGCAACCACAAAATGATTCTCCAACTGCCCAAATACTTCGTGTACCGCTAAATTTTCCTTAATACAAGCAATATAAGAGAAAGGCAAACTTTCCGATTCTAAAATGGAATGTTCTCTATTAAACAATTGTTGATTAAGAGCACATTATAATGAAAAAAACAAAACAAAACAAAACAAGAATTTTCGAGTCAGACAAGGCTGAGTTCAGCGCTCTTTGGGCCAGGCCTTAGTGATGTGCCCCTCAGGGAAATTTGACCTTTTTGAACCTCTGTTTTCTTTCTCTGTGAAAAGGAGATCATATCTGCTGTAGTATTTAGTGGGTGCTTAAGAAAAGTTATGTTGTATTCCTTTACTTTCTTTGTGCATTTGATTATTATATGTTGGAAGAATTATCAGCTTTATTTGTTTGTTGTGTACAGTGTCGGGGAGGAAAAATTTTCTCCTACTCTTCTAGCTTCTTTAGCTGGTCTAATTAAATCTACATAAGACAGATTAACAAGAGGAAAACAAATTGGGTGTGTAAGGGAGCTCCGTAAAAAGATGAGACCCACAGGCAGGTTGGGAATTTGAGGCTGAAGAATGGGATAAGGGCCTGGGGCTTCAAAGGGGAGGGGGGCTATTCCCAGGACAATAAGAAGAGCAGGTGTTTGCCCTGCCACACAGATAGGTCATTCAGATAAAAGCGATCTCTGATAACAGCTGTCTGTCTGAGCCAGACCCCCTACCTAAACTCTTTTAGGTAGGTAGAGAGGCAAAAGTTTTTCTTGAGTCTGCCGTCTTGATGGCCTTCAGTTCAAAATAACCCACATGCCAAAGTGGCACATTTTGGGGTAACATTTTCTGTTCTCCTTTGTAAATGAGCAAAGAGTTCATCCACCTGGTGCTACAGATAGCTAATAATGCCGACAGTGGGTGCAGCAAAAGAAAGTGGCATTTATTGTGAAGAGCTACACAATGGACAGTGGGCATCTTGTCCTGGATGAAACTGAATTCTTCACTGGTTTACAGACAAGGGGTTTGTACAGCAATACTCATCAGTCATCAGGAGTGGAGTAAGGGGTTTGGGGTCGTGGGTGAAACTGGTCAAGAGTGAGGGAAGGGCAGTAAATCAGGGAGTTAGCTTCCGCATCCCTGTCTGGTTTTGTGGGGTAGTGGCCAGAGGTTGTTCTGCTTTAGGGCTCAAAAGCTGAAACACAACTTAGGGCATAAGGTCATCTTCAGCTTAACAAAATTCATACCTTGTGATTATTAGTCAGGGCTCAGCTATTGTTTCTTGCTGCTTCAGGGAGTTAATACGAGGGTGGACCCCCCAAAAACTGGAATTATCTTCTAGAGGGTGGTCCCCTTTTACTGCAGGCTTCCCTTGCTAGATGAGTGTTCTAGGAACCCCTCTGTTATCAGTGTACCAGCTGGTGGTGTTGTGAGAGGCTGTGTTCTACTTCAGTGAATATTTTTTTTGGAAGATTCTCAACACATTTGCCCATTTCAGGATGGGTGATTTACGAGCACACCTGCCTGTATCATGCTGAGTGTTCAGCAGTTTTTGACCAAAAATGGCATGACCCTCATGCCCCACCCTCCCTATGCACTCATCTCGCCCGCAGTGACTTTTTTTGTTTCCCTGATAAAGAAAGTCCTCAAAGGGAAACATTTTGCTGATGTGCAAGAGATGAAACAAAAAACGGCAGGAGCACTAAAAGGCATCAAAATGGACGAGTTCAAAAACTGTTTTGAGCAGTGGAGAAAAACATCTCGATAGGTGTATTGCATCAAATGGAGAGTGCTTTGAAGGTGACTGAAGTTTAAACATGTAAGAATAAATACACGATTTTTTATAAATAAATTCCGTTTTTTGGAGGTTCCCTCCTCATAAACGTAAGGAAAAAGGCCGAGGCTTACAGAGCATGTTGTAAAGAAACTGAACCAAGTGCCGGGGCTACGTGTTAAATCAAAAGTATACATTAAATCAAGACCCTCAGTTTTACCTTCAACAGCAAACCCTACAGGCATGTCACTCTGGAGAAAACATCTGCTCTTTTATGTTTACCTGGAGTGCTCCGATTGGCTTCTGAATGAGAAGCAAAAGGACAAACTAGATGGCTTCTCAGGGCTTCGTAGGACTAGGGTGATTTGTCACTGCAAGCCGCTTAGCCTCTGTTTCAGCCACCCCTGTCCTGTCCACTTTGTGTTTCTGCTTTGGCCTTGGTCTCATGGTCTGGCTTTTGTTTCACTGAGCCTCCTCCCGGTTAATGTGTTCGATGTGTTTGCTGCCGTGCATTCCTAGGGGCTTATCGATGTC
Organism: Mormoops blainvillei; assembly: GCA_004026545.1. Lineage (NCBI taxonomy): Eukaryota > Metazoa > Chordata > Mammalia > Chiroptera > Mormoopidae > Mormoops > Mormoops blainvillei. The sequence goes on along the minus strand of PVJD01006426.1, from coordinate 27,862 downwards.
CTGCTTCAGATCACAGTAAGCTTCAGTGACATGCAAAGTGTGCGTGTAGTGGGCACTTTCACTCTAATAATTGTTCCTTACCAGTATCCCTGCCTGATATTATCCCCAAGCAACTAAGTTGTAAAAGAGCACAAGGGAGTTATTTAGGCATGTTCAAGGGCGTCTCATTTCTGGATTTTATCTGTGACATCATGGCGCTTGTGAGAGGTGGATTCGTTTAGTCCCCCTGGCTTGTAGGTTCTGCACACATAAAAGGAGAGTATATGTCCTCTCCCAGATATGAATAGCGAGGACTAACCAAATATACTGCACATGAAAATCACTATTATAAAAAATAAAACTAAGGCTTTAAACTCTTAATTTGAGGCTTGACTAATCAGCTTATACATTTTCACTTGGGCATCATAATGTCATCAAGCTGTTGTCTACCCTGTTGCGTACTTTGGAACTTGAAAATTTGCAGTTTTTATAACTTTTTACAAGGTACATTTTTTGACAAGAATTAAATGTGAATGATAGACAAAGGCTTAAGCCATAAGCAGATTGTCGAATTTAACATTTTTGGGGAATGGAGTCCCAGGCTTAATGAAATTGTTTTATTAAATAAGGAGGGCGAATCTTATCAGGCATTTGGGAAACTGGGTTTGATTTCAGACCTGCAGATGCTAATCAACTTGTGACAAGGTTATGACCAGTAAACCCATCATGAGTTGAATAATACCCCCAACCTACAGAACATCATGGCCTGCCCTGCCCTCACCCACCTTAACCGTGCTCGTTAGCCTGTGGTTGGGCAGAATCATTTCGCATAATGACTACATTGTAGAATATTGGTTGTTTAACCTCATGATCACTTTACTGCAGCCCAGCGTCATGAGAGAGTATCACACTGCGTATTTCCAATCCAGGAAAGATCAAAATTCAGAATTTGAAGTCTGGCTTCTACTGAATACGAATTGATATTGAGGGGCTCAGAGAGAGTCACCTCAAGATGTGCTTCTGGTGTCCAGATGGTTTTGAGCTAAAGGCAGCCAAGAGCCTATGACTCTGAAGAGAAACTTGTGTTGCCCCTTAGCTACCTAGAAAAATTTAAATCAGGGGCCATGCCCATAATAATAGATTATTAGAGATAAACTTTTTCTGTTTTTTAAAAATATTATATTATAGGGCAGGACAAACTTCTAATTGCTGAGTATATGCTCTTGTAATTCTGTGTATGACTTTCTACCCCCCGACCCCCTGCCAAAGCTCCAAGGTGTACCTCACCAGTAGCTCAGAAAGTCACATATAACATACATTCCCTTTCTGTCTTTGAACCCCTCATGTATGTGTGGCCTCCGACTCTCATGCATGTGGGGTTCCCATACATATGTATGTAGTTAAATTTGGTCATTTTCTCTTGTTAACCTGTCTCATGTCTATTTGAATGTGGAGGTATAGATGCTGGAAGTATGCACAAGTTTCTTCATGAAAGTCTTCTTTCTAAGGGTCAAAGCATACACTAAAGATGTGGTTCTTGGAAAATCATTTGACCTGTCTGCGTTAAACAGGACTCATGTGGAGAAGGATAAAATCTGAAGTGTTGAGTCTTAGCAAGAACTAGTTCCTGCCGTGGACAGTGGGAAATGCTGTCTTCATTTGACAGACGGCTCTAGAGGGCTCTGGGAAGGACATAAGGAGACTAAAACTTACTGAGCTCTGCTGTGTTCAAGGCTCCGAACATCCTTATTTACATATATCATGTTATTTAACTGTTCCAACAACCAGCACATTCTGTCCCTGTAGGCAAGCTACGCATGAAGCCAAATTACAATCACAAGGTTCTGTGGTGGGTATGGAATCAGAACAAAAAGAGATGAATGAATGTTTTATGTTCGTGACAACCTCTCCATTAAATATATGCCTGTCACACACATCAGAGAGGCTGTGTTGTTGGATATGGTTTTACCTCACCTCTGGCTGGTTCTTGAATAGGCACACTTACCTTTCAGGCTTTCCCTTTTCCACATTTCTGTGGCTGACCGCATGCCATGTTCTGATTGACATTGGCCCAGGAGAGATTGTTTCTTTAAGATGACTATATTAGTGAGTTTTTACTGTGAAACGAACAACTTGAAAATCTCAGTGGTTACAGCAACAACACATTTATACTCACGCTCCTAGGTCTGCAGGTCAGCCATGATTCAGCTGATCCATGCTGAACTCGGCTGGCCCAGGATGGATACCTGGGTTCTGATGAGTTTCAACTCTGTTCCTCCTGTCTTCTGGGTCCGTGACTGAGTGGAGTATACTTTTCTAATGGAAAATCACAGAAGCACAGAGAAGCAAGCAGAAACATATTTCTTAAGGTCTCAGCTTGGAGCTGTCTCAGTGTCACTTTTCCCGCATTCCATCAACTAAATAAAATCACAGAGCCAAGTGCAGCATCAATAGAGTGGGGAGTCCTCCCTTCTCAAAGAGGGAGTTAAACTGAAAAGACCATGTACACGCTAAGGAAAGAGGGAGGAGTGGAGAATGGGGAACAATGATCCAAAGTGCTATAATGAGTCTGAAGACATGTACTCTAGTCTGTTAATATTGATTTCATAGTTTCATTCTCAGAGGACTAGTTTCTGTAGTTTTTTGGGGGTGGCAAAGGAACACGGCATCTCACGTTTGCCTCTGTTCTCACCTGCAGGGAGGGGGCAAGGCTGAATTGTCTGCTTTGCCTATGAGCATTTGCTCTGTAAGCCAGACTGACTCTTATCCCTGCCACCAAGTGTATTAATGGTGTAAAGAATTGTGTAAGGGGTCAGAAACCTGGTGGATGCTATACTTGACCTTATGGTAGATGACAGATTGTGTTAAATCAGCCTTTTCCCTTCCTGGTAAACCACCTTCATTTGTCTTTAATAAAGTTAATTTATGAGCTATCTTAAGGTATTGGTGATATTTGGGCACCTGTGTTTGTACTATATCGGTTTCTCTTAAAAATGAAATGGCTTACTTCTTTCACCAAATACAGAGATGACTGTTTCCATTCTAAAAATTTATGAAATATATCATATATACAGGAGAGTATATAAAACATATGTATAGATCAACTCTAATTATAAAGCTGTAGAATATTTTAAGTTAGAAATATGCACAATTTATTGATCTACTTTTCTGTTGAGGAATATTTGAATTTTTTCCAGTTTGGGACCATTATGAATCATGCTTCTGTGAATGTTCTTTTATATATTTGGAGGGAGGGACATTGGTGTTTCCCTTGGGAGTTTCTCTAGCATACAAAAAACTAGGAGTGGACTTCTGAGTCAGAGGATGTGAACAATGAATCGGTTATCTCTTTCTGTGTAACAAGCCATCATAGACAGTGACTCAAAAGAACTACCATTTTATTTGCTCGCAAATTCTATGGGTCAGCACTTTAGGCTGGGTTCGTTCATGTAGGTGATTCTTTTGCTGGTTTCTCCTCTTTCATGTGGCTGCAGTTGTCTGAAAGCTCAGCTAGAATGAAATGGCCCTAGACTCCCTCATTCAGCAAACTTACATTATGAAGGGGCACGCATACAAGACTCGGAAGAATTTGCCATCATGCTTTGCACAAGACACATCTCTAAGTTTACTAGGTAATGATGAACCACGTTTCAGTGTGGTGCACTTTAAAATGTAGGCATTCATTGTTCAATTTCCTTCCTAACTTTTGGTAATGTGAGATTTCTGAATTTTGCTGGTCTGCCGAGTATTTAATTAGCATCTCACTGTGGTTTTAATTTACATCTTCCTCATTAGTAACAAAGCTGAGCATCTTCTGATTATTTGCCATTTGGATTTCCTGTTTTATAAAGTGTCTCTGTCCTTAGGTAATTTTACTTATTTTTTTTTTTACACTGACTCAGAAGTTTTCTTTCTATGTATATTCTGGATATCAGCCCATTGTTTGTTGTAATACTTATGGGTTATCTTTTACCTCTTTTTTTGGTGTCTTTTGATGAATGGAAATTCATAATTTTCATGTAGTCGTTTTAATCAGTTATTTTCTTTTGTTAGTGCTGTTTGTGATTTTACAGGCTTATTTCCAAGAACCTTACCTTTCCCTGATGCTATGAACCGTTTCTCTAGTGCCATCTAAATGCTTTTAAATTTTATGTTTCATGCCTAGAGTTTCTTTTTTAAATGTCCATCTGACACCAAGTTTTGTTGTTGTAGTAGTGATGGTTGTTGTAGCTGACTTTTCAATGGGCGAAAAATCTTGTTCTCATTGAGGCTTGAGGGAGCTGATAATCGGCTTCTTTCCTGCCTGAAAGACAGGTTATGGAGTTAAATAAATGAGGGTAAGAATTCCTTCTTAAAGTGCTAAAAATGACATACTTATATGTGTTCTGAGAACAGGAACTTCGGAAGGAAAGCAGCCTAGAAGAATCCAAGCCCACACGTATCTCCCAATCCTGTCACTTCAATAATGAACCTTCTCCTTCTCTTGGGGAGGCATGGCTCAGAATATGGAGGAAGAAGCTGAGTAGATTTCTTCCTTTCTCTGCCCTGTTCTGGAGTAGAGTGCCATTCTCTTCCTTTTAGAGAAACTTGGGAACTAGGGAATAATATTCCACTCCCTGCATATACTCCTCTTCATCACCGAAGGGATATGTCAGATTGCGTAATTTTACTTAACCTTACTTTGTTCATTTTAATGAGTTCCTTTTAAAACTTGTGAACCAGGCAAATAAGGAATGAATTGCACTGACTTTTATAGTGCATCGTCTCTGTGGCCGACCACCGCACCGTTCTGACGGACTTACGCCTGGGGGAGGCTGAACGAGGTAAGAGTTAGGGCACTTGGATTCTGGGCCCTGGAGCCATTGATAATGTCCTGGAAGAAGTCACCTTAATTTTCAAGGCTTCAGATTCATCACTTGCAAAATAAAGGAGTTTAACTAAATGATCTTTAAGGTCCCTTCCATCTTTGACATTCATTCATTCCTTTATGATGCTCAGCTGAGTCCGTTAAGGACCTGCATGTTTAGAAGGCTTGTCTACAGCGGCCGATACTGTAAAGGCTAACCCAGCATGGATGGTCCATGACTGATCTTAAATTGATTTTTAATAGCAACTTACATGGAAAGCAGTCATATAGTTTTTACATGCAAACACAAAAACTTACCGTTCTCACAGAATTTTTAAAAAGAGGGCTTTTTGTTGTAGCAGAATTTCTTTTTCAGATCCTAATAAAATCTCCACCCGATCTCGTTGTCAAATAAACAATGATTTTTTTTTGCTTTGTTTTGTTTTTATTCTTATTTTTTATTTGTTTATTTTTGTCTTTTTATGCAAACCCTTGTGTCAAGGGCTGACTTTCAATAGATGACAGTGAGGGAGCAGCTCTGCCGCGGACAAAGCCTGACCCGGAAGCGTGCTTGGCTCTCTACGAACGCTCTAGCGCCGCACTCCCCATGAATGTGCGGTGCGCGGCGGGGAGGGGGCGGCCCCTTTTCCCACCGTGCCAAGTTTCTCTGGACGAGGAATGACTTTTTTTAGTTGAAATTGACAGTAAGACACCGCTTCCCTTATTTCTCTCCATGTGTTGGAAAGATGATTCGCAAGTTCTGGCTTGTGAGCAGAGCTTTTCTGGTGGGCTCTCTGAGTCCACTGGTTAGGACTAGTCTCTTTTTCTCTAAGAGAATGGCAAGGCTGTGGAACTTGATTAGTGGATATAGATTCTTTTCTTTCATCTAATGATTAAGGCAAGTGAGATTGTTGTGCCCATTAAAAGCTCAGGCAGTCTGTCATTTACTATGGAATATTTGACACACATGGAAATTAAATCCTTGTTTAGTACTTATGTTATTATTTTAAAATACTGGAGTTATATTGTTTAGATACCAATTTACGTATACTACCTCTAACATACCAGATTCAGAATAGAGACTCAATTCCAATTTTCTAAATCACTGCACTTCTGGCCTCCTGGAAATTGAAATTTATGTCAACAGAAGTATGAACTTCTTGTATCATACTAATTTCTACAACTACAGTCATTTTGGGGAAGACTTAAAATTTTTAATCACTTTTTTTTCCATGAAAATTTTACTCTAGAGCCTTCAGATGAAAAATAAATGGGATTTATTCATACTTGTCACTTTTGACACCATTCAGAAGGGCAGATTAAATGGTCAAGGAAACACTATGATGTCATATTAAGAGAGTGGCTTTTGGTGTCACACTGATCAGCTCTATTACTAACAACTTATTTAACTTTAGTTCATTTATTCAAACACTAGTTCAGTGATGTCAAAAGTTAGTGTGTATCAAAATGCCCTGGAGGGCTCGTTGAAATAAAGCCTGCTGGGCTCCACCCCCAGAGTTTCCAATTGAGTCCAGTGAGGCCCCAAAATCTGCATTTGTAACAAGTGCCCAGTTGATGCTGATGTGGCTGGTTTCGGGGACCTAAGTCAGTTTAATGATAATACCTCCTGGAATGATTGTATCAAATCAGTTGCTCTCTATGAAGAAAATCCCAAGGTGTCTGACAAATAGGAAAATTTTAATTAATACTCATTTCCTTTCTCCTCTGTCTTCCCTCTTCCTCCAATAAATACTAACAAGGTGCTCTGTGTGATTTGATGGATGAATAGGACAAGATCCCTATCTTAATGTACCTTTTAATTAAATTTAAAAAAATGAACACGTAAGACAAGAAAAATAAGGAGGTCAAACTGTGAAGCACCAAATTACTTGCTGTGGTCTCAGTCTGTCCTGAAAATTCATATGCTGAAACATAAAGCCCAATGTGGGATTAATGTTCTTATAAAAAACACCCCAGAGAGAGCTAGCTCCCTTGCCCCCTTCCACCACGTAAAGACACAACCAGAAGTCTGCGACTTACCAGAGGGCCCTCGCTCTAACAAGTTGACACCCTGTGTCGGGCTTCCAGTCCTCAGAACTGTGAGAAGTAATTGTCTGTTGTTTATAAGTTATCCAGTCTAGAATTTCGTTATAGCAACCATACTGGACAAAGACATTACTTTTTTGTGTGTACTTGTTGGCACTTGATTCCGGAAGAGGGGGAGATCACTGGGGGCCGTTCCTGCTCAGGGCAGGCCGCACGGAACAGGTGAGAGATAATTAGTTCTGGAGCCAGAAGTTCTGTGTTACTTTGCGGGCTGGGAACAGATTTTGAAGGAGCCTGAAAAGAGGTGGAGGCATTTTAAGTGAGAGTGGTTAGCATTAGGATGGGAAAATATTGTAGGCTTTTGAGGAGAGGAAGTGCTTCTTGGGGAAGACAAGCCCAAATGGAGCGTGTAGGTAGTTAGGTTATGAAAAATGTGGTATCCATCCCTTCTGGTAAAGTGGCTGTTCGCAGTGGTGGATGCACCAGCCTGTCCTGCGCTGGGAGCAGTTGGAGTGAAGTCTAGACCGATCTTACAGAAAAGGGCTTGTCATGTTTCTTTCTTGTATTACAGAGTTATCTGCATCTGCTCCCCCACTAGAGGGTGGAGCCTAGTCCTGTGAAATCCATACCACCTCCTATCATGCCTTTCACAGACAGGTGGGTGTGCAGTAAATGGGGACTGAATTCAGTTAAAGGAGATTTGAAAAGTGTTGATGCCTATTTATGAGGGGAGAATGACTGGTTGTGTGGGAGAAAGGAGCAACTCTATTCAAAGTTGCCTCTGTGACAAGGAGAATGACAGCTCTGATAAGTAGTGTTAATGTCAGGTATAAACAGGGAGGTTTGGACAGGCAGCCATTTGGGGATACAACTTCAGCTACGGATATAGCATTGACACAATATTTGGGCATCCCGATAGGAGGAGTCAGAGGCAGCAGCGCGTGCAAAGTACACAGTGGAGGATGGGAAAGTCATTAGAATTTGGAGTCACAGCTTAAGACGGGCTCTCAGTTTTGTTCCAAATCTCTTATCTAATATAAGAACTGCCTCTGTACCCTTACTGCTCAAAGTGTGGTTTCCAGACCTTGATCGTTGACATCATGGTGGGAGCCTGTTAGAAAAGAAGAATCTCAGGCCCTGCCCCAGACCCACCGAATTAGAATCTGCATTTGAACAGGGGCTCCAGGGGATCTGTGTGGATGTCAAAGATTAAAAAGTACTTCCTATATGCCATTCCTGATTTGCACTGTTTTCTTCTAGTAAAGGGGAGATTATTAGCTCATGAGGTAACCCATCCTTTTTTGGACACTTCTAATTGTGATAGTTTAGACCTAGACACGCTCTGGTTTGCAGGCTTGGCTGCACCTCAGAAGCACGTGGACAGCTTTAAAACACTGATGGCTGCACTGCACACCCACTAGAAAAACTAAAATTAAAGAAACGAGCAATACCAAATGTTTGCAAAGATGTGGGGCAACAGTAACTTTCGTAGATTGCTGGTGAGACTGTAAAAATGCTACAACCCACTTTGAAAAGCTCTTTGGGCATTTCTTATAAAGTTAAATAAATACACATTTACCATATGCCCCAGCAATTCAACTCCCAGGTGTTTATCCAACGAAAATGAAAGCGTATGCCCATAAGAAGACTTGTCCAGTAATGTTCATAGTGCCCTCATTCATAACCTCAACAATCAATTGGAATTGTTTCCGGTTGGTAAATTGGAAACAAGTCAGCTGTCCATCATCAGAAGAATGACTTTTTAAAAACTGAGGTATAGTCATGTGTTAGGGAGGAAGACATTTTCCTCTACTCTTCTAGGTTCTTTTAGCTAGTATAATAATTAAATCAACATGAGACACATTAACGAGAGAAAATAACCACATTTAATTATATGTACTAGCAGGAACCCCACATACATGAGAGGTTCCAAGGCAGAAAGGGAAAAGGAAGTACATACAGCGCCCCGAGCCAAAGAATGAAGTAAACACAGGCCTCAGACGGGAGGAAGGTTGTTGTAGGACCGGAAGGACAGCAGGTGTTCAGTAATCAGAAGGTTGCCCTGCCTATAGATAGGCCATAAAAAGTTATTTTTGGTGATAATTCTTATGGTGGGCAAGGCCCCAATTTGAATTATTTAAGGGAGAGGTAAAAGTTTCTCTTGAGCGCACTGGGTCTTGGTTGCCTTCAACTCAGAATAATCCACATGCCAAAGTGGCACATCTTGGGGAGGCCTGTTCTGGTCTGAGCTTCGTTACATACAAGGAATTACCACTCAGCAATAAAAAGGAACAAACCGCTGATGTATGGTACATTGTAGATGGGCTGGAAAAACACTGTTAAGTAAGAGAAACCAGACACAGAAGGTTTCTATGATTCCATTCATGTGAAGTTCTAGAAGAGGCAAAATTAATTCATGGTGGTAAAAATCAAAACAGTGGGTGCTGCTGGGGGATGGTGGGATGAGGATTGATTGTATAGGAACTTGGGGGAACTTTCTGGGGTTCCAGAAATGTTTTATATTGTGACAGGGAGGTGGGTTATGCAAGCATATACATTTGCCAAATGATCAAAGATTTGTACATTTCATGGTATGTAAGTAAACTATAACTTGATGAAGAAAATAAAAATAAAAAATTCCAGTGCTTGCATTCCACCTCAGAGATTCTGGTTTAACTGCTCTGGGGTTGCAGTGTGGGCATCGGAATTTTAAAAATCTCACCAGGTGATTCTAATGGGCGGCCAGGAGTGAACCACCGGCGTAGGGGCGGCGGAGAGTGACAATGAATGACCCTTGGGGTGGGCAAGGAAGATGGGAAGGAGTAGCTGGGGGAGGAGGAGCAAGAAAACTCAGAACATCAAGGAAACCAGGGAAGGAGGGATTTCAGAGAAGTCCACAGACAAAGAAGTCATGTAGAAGTCGTTCAGAATGAAAATGAAGCAAAAAGTTCACTCTCAGGAGGTGACTGTCATAGAAATGTGAGGAGAGAAGCAGATGACAGTGGAAAGAAGGAAGTTGGTAGTAAAGAAAGGAAAATGGCAGCCCTGGCTGCTGTGGTTCAGTGGACTGAGCACCGGCCTGAGAACCACAGCGTTGCTGGTTCGATTCCCCAGTCAGGGCACATGCCTGGGGTCACTGGCCAAGTGCCCAGTAGGGGGCGCTAGAGAGGCAACCACACATTGACATTTGTCTTTCTGCTTCCCTCTCTCTAAAAATAAATAAATAAATAAATAAATAAATAATCTTTAAAAGAAAAGAAAGGAAAATGGCAGACACAACATAAACTGCAGCAACCTTAACCATCGGTGCCTGTAAACCCGAATCCGACGGACTTTTATCTGCACCCGAGTGCTGAAGCCTTCCTATGGAATTCGGATGTCCTGACGACATTCGCTTGATCCACTCGGATCCCCAAGGGACAGTTTTTTCCCTAGGGTGAGCCTCAGCATGGGCCTCCCTCTTTGGACGGTTGTAGGGGATAGTTTTGAGTATTTTCCAGCCATTTTCCAAGCACTGAATGTCTTCGTTGTAAGGCAGTTTCCAGCTATAAGCTGATCCCATAGCAAGGACCCTTGGAAGAGAGTTATTATAAAGGTTTTGGAAGGTTTTCTAACTAACTGTCCTATCATTTCTAAATAACATTGTAAATATTGGCTTGTGTTGACCTTTAACTGCACACTCCTACATCATGTGTCAGAGTTAAGTATTGTTTTCCCCAGAGCCTTTTGGGAAATGACACAAAAATCTTGTTCTGGTTCTCTTCCGCGGTGAAAAACTCTCAAATCAAAACAAGAACTGGAGAACCGCACAGCACAGGGAAAAATATATGCATAACAGGGAGAGCTTGGAGCTAATGCTGTTTGCTATTGTGACATAGGGAATCCAGAGTCACTTAAATGAGATGCAGGTGAAGGGTTCCAAAAACCTCACATAGGACCTTCTACAGAGGTCCTTTGGCACTACTGCAAGGAAATCTCTACGGAGCCTTCTGGAGAGAAATCCTGTGGGCCCAGACTGCAGTTCCCCCTGTGCACTGAGAGATTGATTTGGGTCCTTTAACAGGAAGAAGGATGAAGCATTTCATATATTATGAATTGGTGTGTTTCAAATTCAGTGTTGAGTGTCAGAGAAACAGATACCTGCTCATCAGCATCCTCTCCTGAAGGCATCGTGGCAAAGACCACAGAAGCATTCGGATGGCCTGCGCCCTATCAACTATCCTTACCTGTGTCACATCACTCTTGCTAGGACAGTTAACACAGCAGGTGGCCAGAGTAATGAGCTCTGTCTCATGTCCCAGAAGTTCATCTCCAGTGTGCTTGTTGTATTAGCAAGCTAGTGTGTCCGGAGACAGCGGAACAGAACAACAATAAGCAGACCTGAAAGAAATTTGCCTGCTTGACAGTGACAAATTAAGGTATCGCCACCTCTGGCAGAGTGATGGTCCTTGAAGCAACATTAGCTTGAAAGCCTTGGCTCTCAGAAGTTTGTGAACTGGAGCTCTGCTTTCTGTCAGGAGTGGGATTTGTACACAGGGAGGAGACATTCTGGTGAATAGGATCCCCGATTTCCTCCTCTACTTCTGTTGCCCTGTCCCACTGCCGTCCGGCCCGCGCTGCCCGTCTCTCCCCACGCAAAGGGAGGTCGAGAAATTTGCTTTAAGATCTATTGCTTGTTTACATCACAACCATAGTCCTTCTGTAAAAAATAGTATGCTCGAAGGATGGAACTGTTCAAGGAGGAATCTAAATATTGAAGATTTAGGTCTTTTTTATGGGATAAGGAAGTGAGAAAGGAAAGCTACTGGCTCAAAGGAATAACAGTAAATTTTGAGACTTTGCTTTATTATTTTTTCAATGTGGACAGGGACTATCAGGTTATTTGGTGCCTAGTGAAGCTTAATACTGGTAGGAGGGTCAACTTCGTTACAAAGTCTGTTCCTGGTTCTTGGCAGATGGTATACTCTATTCATTTGTGTGATTCTACTCCTTAAAGGCAGGAGATATGTGCAGTTCTGCTTTTTTGAATCAAATGTACGGCAGAAATAGGTAGTGAGAGAAGAGGAAAAGGAAGGATTGAAGTTAGGTGATCTTGGGGAAGTCGTAGACCTTTTGGTTTGTCTGTCTTCCTTAAAATATTCTTAATCCTCACTTCTGATTCATGGGGACAGTTAAGTCTTTCATAATAAGAAGAAATCCTTGGGCTTCTAAAATAAGAGACTATAAATCACCAAAGGGCATTTCTTTTCAGATGTGGGATTGGATTGAAATTAATGTTTGTTCATGGTCTAAGAGGTATCATTCATATGGTATATGAACTTTGACTAATCTTCTTTTAATAACATTTTTTGTGTTAGGTTTTCTTGTTGGCTTCTGAACCATTGTCGCCCTCCGGCTGGGCAGCAGCTTGTCTCTTGATCTGAAGCCCAGTATATGTACCGTTTCTTCCATGGAGCTTTCCCTAAGGACTCTAGCACAAAATTACCTTTTCTTCTCAAGCGCTACTTGCCTTAGCGTTGTCCCCACCCCCCGACACACCTGCCTCATCTACTCTACCCTGTGAATACCCATCGACCTGAGTGATAGAAATGGATTATATGTTCTTTGGTAAAAGCAACCAAAAACCTCTTTCTTTGCTAGTTTCCATTTGTAACCCAGAGCACACAATGTTGCATCCGACCTGATTTGATCTGATTCTAGATATCTGCCTGGATTCTTCTAATCCCATGGTGTGAACGGAAGTAGTAAGATTAAAGACGTTGTCCAGGAAGACTAGAGAGTTTCATTGATAAACAAAGGGAAAAACTTTGAATGCCTGTACTAGACCTAAAGGTTATTGAATTAATTCTTGAGACTGATGATATCCTAAATAATAAACCAATTTTGTCCCAAAGTGGAGTTCTGTCATTAGATTTTGCTCCTTCCACCTTGTAAAAATGTTTACCAACTAATATATGTATTTAGTGATGGAATTGTGTGAAGAATTTTATGGAACTTGTGCAGATAGGAAAATATGAACATATTTGGTCTTTTCTTTTCCATTAGCTTATAAATCACCTTAACACTATTATCACGATTATACATCTTGATGGAAGATACAGAAATATTATTTTACAATATAAAGTGAAGAACCTTATTAGCTTAAAAATATTTAGTCAGGACAAAATGAAGACTGCTATCTTGGGCATATTAATGACATAAAGGTACATATGGCCATGGATAGGCCCTCGACGTTTGTCTACTGACACTTGTTTTATTCCTCCTAATTAGCAATACTGATGTATTTTTGACATTTCAGATGCTCTAATTGTTTTGTAATAGCCTTTGTTTATATGCACTAATGTCATTGCTAAAGAATTTCCCTGTAGCCCTTTAGTGTCATGTCTTCTACCTTCTTTATTACGCTCAAAGTGAAAATACGTCCTCAAGGTACTTTTGAACATTGGCTCACTTAGTTAATTGCTGTCATCTCAGAACTCAGTGCTTAAAACAAAAACCACTTATTATTTCTTTTGAGTCTGTGGTTCAGATTGACGGTTGGGTGGTCAGAGTTCGAATCTGCTGGGTGGTTCTGCTCTTCTGTGTAGGGCGCGCTCACTTGTCTGTGGCCGAGGCTGGGTCTTGGCCAATCTAGACGGAGCTTTGCTAGGGGAAAAGCAATATTCCCCTATGTCTCAGAGGACTTTATGTGCCGAGCAGGGAATCCTTTGTTGAATTATAGCCATCCAACTTGTGACTTCAAGGGAAGAGACCTGCTTATCTTCTCACACTGCAAACCTGCTGACATCACTTCTGCACCAATCCTGGACTCTGTTCTTGAAGAATCCATTGATTTCTGTGACATTGTGATTTATAGTAAGAAATGTATATTTAATATTCATCTTTGTTCCTGGCTCACAGCTCCTAAATCCCTTGTAATGTCCCAAGCTATTAGAACAATGGCAGAATCGTTTGTTATGATATTTGGCCTTTTGTTTTCAAATAGCTTCAGTTTCTGAAATAGCCCCAAAGTGATAAAAGTGGAAGAGTGTCCTGTTATTCATAATGAGCTCCTTTCAAACACACCTGAATTCATGTTAATGAGGTGACGCTAAGAAGGCCCCTAAGGATGGGAGTCAGGTCGCCAGGGGACTCAACCAGTTGATTAGAGGGTTGGAACTTTCAGCCCCATCCCCTGACCTCCTGGTCTGGGAGAGGGCTGGACGTTGAATACGTCATCATTGGCTAATGATTTAATTAAGCATGCCTGTATAATGAAGCTTCCATAGAAACCCAGAAGGACTGGGCTTGGAGAGCTTCTGGGTTGATTTACACAAATACATCGATATGCTGGTAAGGTGGCATATCCCAAACTCCATGGGGACAGAAAGAAATTCCTGTGCTTGAGACCTTTCGGGACTATGTATCTTGTACTATGTATCTCCTCATCTGGCTGTTCAGTGGTGTTCTTTCTAATAAACTTGTAAGCTAGTATGTAGACTATTTTCCTGAACTCTGTGAACTGCTCTAGCCAATGAATCTAACCCAAAGAGGGCACCATGGTTACCTCTGGCTTATAGCTGGTTGGTCAGAGTGACCTGCATTTGTGATTAGTATATGAAAGGAGGGGCGGTTTTCTAGGACTGAATGTTTAACCTGTGGTATTTGATGCTATGTCCAGATAGAGAGTGTCAGAATTGAATTAAATTGTTGGAAACCCAGCTGATGAGGAAGAATTGCTTGATGTGGGGAAAAAACCCTACACATCTGGTGTCCAAAGTGAAACAGTGTTGTCGTAGAGCACTGAGACTTGAGGAGACACACGAGAGTATGTTTCCCCCTCATTGTTCCTTTTAAAAATCCTAAAATTTTCAATTTTACCACCCAGAGTTCTGTCTTCCTTACATGATAATTGGGGTTTTGGAGTCACTTTCATAAAAACTTTTTCTCTTTTAATTCTCAAAGACCTCTTGAAATCTCATGTTTAATACAGAGCTTTGTTTTAGTGTGTTTCTAGGTGAGTCACACAACTAAAGAAGCGACCTTTTATGTTATTCAGTAAGCAACACTTAACCTGTATATAATGTCAACAGTTCTTACCTTGTATCCTCTCTGTTGTGACTATTAAATATTTAAAGACAATATATTAAGTACGTGTCAATATAAATATTCCTCATTTTATTTATTTTATTTATTTTTTATTGTTGTTCAGTTACAGTTGTCCCCATTTTTCCCCATTGCTCTCCCCTGCCCTGCCCAGCTCCCACATTCCACATTCAATCCCTCGCCACCCCCATTGTCTTTGTCCATGGGTTCTTTATACATGTTTCTTGAGTTGCTCCTTCCCCTTCTTTCCCCCATTATCCCCCTCCCCCCTCCCCTCTGGTCACTGTCAGTTTGTTCTTTATTTCCATATCTCTGGTTCTGTTTTGTTTGCTTGTTTGTTTCGTTGATTAGGTTCCACTTACAAGTGAGATCATATGGCATTTGTCTTTCACCGCCTGGCTCATTTCATAATCCTCATTTTAAAAATGTAAATCTCTAGAGGAGATGGATGGTATATGTGGCTATTATATCACCTAGTATGTGTCTCAATCATCATCGGAGGAGGTCGTGCATAGTTGGGAGCACACTCTGAGTTTCTTACATTCAGTCATATCTTTGCTTGGTTAGATCTTCTGTCTGATTTATTTTTACTTTAATAGAAATGGAGTAGAACTGGAAAGTGAACATTGAGAAATTGCTCTTGAGCAACAGAGAGATTTTTTCCAGAAACCATAAAATCTTATTCAATCTGACAAGAGTGTTCTGGAATTGAGGCAGGCTTTCCTGGCCACTTCATGCTGGGCCTGTCAACCCTTCCTGAACTCCAGCACTCTGTTTCAGTGCTTGAGCACAAACCTACCTCACTCTGTTCTGTTGCGATTGCATTTAAGCGTCTGGCTTTCTCAAGCAGGTTCCAAAATTGCTGAAGATGGGAACTCTTATATTGACATTCTCTTTGTTCCCTTCTTGTCATTTTCTAACTGCTACGACATGGCAGGTCTTTTAAGACTTCACTGTGAATGAGATGAGTTAATGAGAGGGAGAGCACATATAATAAAAAGAAGTACGTGATATGAAAAGAGAGTCCTCCCTTGCTCTTCTGTTTTTTCTTTGAGAGTGTTCTTTTCTCTTATCATCCCCTTTGAAATTTCACATAACCCACCTCTCTCTCTTCAAGCACCCCTCTTACAGATCTTTTATCACCTGCTTTAACTTTTCAACCCCATAAAGGCCAGGACCATAATTTTGAATAGAGCTCTGACTAAGATGATTTTGTAATGTAGTCCTTTCTTGATAGCCAATTTCCTTAAAAGAATTTCACTAACTGAGACTGGCTTTAGGCCTATGAAGATGGGCCCCTGACCTGGGCCCCACAGTTTAGAGGGCTGCACTCCGGTCTTCCTTCAACTGTGCCCTCTTTCATGAGGAGAGGAGTCTGGGACCAAGGGGACATGCTTACTCAGAACCTGTACTCCCCCTTGCAAACCGTGCTCCGTCTATGTTGGACCCTACAGTGCCTGTTTAAAGAGCTCTATGCCTGCATTGAGGACAGATGATGACACCAACATGTACACATAAGCCTAAAGAGTAATCAAAGGGTGGCTGGAGGGGTTTGGGGCAGACCTGAGGTGTGCAGGCTAGGCTGTCCACACACATGTGTGCACATTTACCATGTACAGTGGGGAGAAGTCATGGGAAAGAAAAGAGGAGGCTGCAGGCTGTCTCATGTGGCATGTTCTCGTTCAAGGATTCCCAGAATTCTAAGTTCAAACCTGGACTTTCGGGTTCTTACAAAGACATCTGATCAGTGAGCCTCCACCTATACTGTTGCCTCAATCCTCCCAATTTGAGGGAAGGGTCTGTCAACAATAATCCGAAAATTGTGGGTTTCTTTTTCCTTTTATCTGCCTGTGTTTTCTTATTGAATGACGGTCACAAACACTTCTGCTTGAAAGTAAAAACAGGGTGTCTGCGAAGTTTGTGTTTAGACAGATCATCTTTTAACTTCATTCCTGGATAGCTTATGTAAATAAGGAACTTACACGGCTTCCAGTGGAAATTTGATCATTTATAAGCAGTGACTGAGAAAAACAAATAATTTCTTCCATTAAATTATTTCATAATTTTAGGTGGCCTAAGTTAACTGACATTTCTTGCGCATGTTAAAGAGTGAGTTTTTAGGAGTGTGTAAAAGGAATCTTACTTTACCTATGACGTTTAAAAAAATATAAGAAATGTCAACTCAGGCAAGCATAAGGAGAAAGGAAAAGACAAAACTGGAGGTGCCATTTCCTAAAAATGACTTAGTGACAATGCTGTGCATTCACCTTGAGTGGAAAGCCTATGAAAAATCTCAGTTCTAACATTAAGCCCAGCTATACATAAGCAGTTATGTTGCTGACCTTCCCGTTCAGTAGTTGCTACAAAGTTAGTCTCAATTGAATTTTTATTATTATTTTGTCCCTGTCCTCGACTTTTAAAGAGAGGAGTTATTTTTTTCCCCCTTCCTTCCATCACATCAATTTTTTTTTCCTTAGCACATTTTGTTCTAGGGAAATATTTTATGGCATTATCACTGGGTTCTTTCACTCTGAAGTGGGAGGCATTGTTACTGATTCATCTTCTTTGTCTCGTCAAACACTTCACTCATCTTGACATTTGCAGGAGGCTTCACAGTTGTGTCTTCTGTTAGGAATATTAAATTGCAATTCATCATTTTCAATAGAGTTTGAATAGGATGCAGAAAATTACTAGAATAACCGAGTTTGGCATTTGGTAGCTGAACGATGCATTGTCAACAACCTTGGCTTTTTGTTCAATGGAGACAGAAAAGCACTCAGGAAATTTCTGTGGAACAAACATGAATAGACAGTATATGTGGTGTTGGCTTTAATTTCTGTACATCGCTGGACTTCACGTGATAAGCCTGTATACCAAGCAATTCAGGTCTCTCTTGATCCCTCCCTCCTTACGACTCAACACAGATGTCCTCATAAAATCATATTTAAATTAGGACCGCACCCTAGGGAAATCCATGTTACATATATAAAATATTCATAGCAATATTGTTTATTTTAACAAAAAATTGGGAATAACTTAAAAACCCAGAAGTAGGAAGAAAATATTGTGATATAATCATACAGTGTAATACTGGACATCAGTGAGAAGGAACTCACTAAACCTCTGTGCGTTAACATGGACAGCTCGCAAAAGCGCATTGAGAAAATGCAAGTTGAAAAAGGAGGCACATGGTATGTGTGGCTGGGATTGCTCCTGTTCCTTGATATCTAGTTCTTCTCTCTTATGCGGAACATGGGAGGATTTCATTTCCCTGTCCCTTGATGTGCGGCATGGCCATGTGACATGCTTTGGCTAATACAGTGCAAGCAATGGTAACGTCCATCGCTTGTTGGAAGCTTTTACATGCTGTTTCTTGGCACAGGACTCTCTTCTTCTCCCACAGCTCCAGTAACTGGCAGCACATGTTATGTGGAGATGTGATGTGAAGTCACCCCACGGAGGACAGCTACTGTAAGGAGTTGCCCAGACCTTCGGGAGACTTGAGTAAGTGAGAAATAAACCTTTGTTGTTTTAAGCCACTGAGATTGCTCTACTGAGTGTTGGGGGAGTTGGAATGTTTATCCACCAACTTCCACGTCTCACTGTTTGAAAGTGTTAAATCCCTGGCACTTCCAGGCTGCCTAAACCCCATTTCTGGATAAGCCCTCAGGCATGGGTGGTTTAAGTGAGAAGCTGTCAGTGTATATATGGATTGTCTATCACAGCTCTGGGTGAAGTCAGAGTTGGATCCAGGGAACGTAGGCTAGCCTCTGCTCTGGGATCAGATAGCCAGATACACTCATGTGCTAGTTATTGGTAATCTCAGATTCTTTTTTGTTGTTGTTGTCGTTAACACTTTTTGGGGGAGGGCAATTATTGTATTTTGGAAATGTCAAGGAAAAAAAGGCAGGTGAATGTGGAGGAACAAAAGTATATAGGTGAAAGAGGGAAGAGAAAATCACAGAAAGAAAGTGAGTCAAGATTAGACAAATAGTGGTAAGAGGAGAGAGTGGGGGGTGGAAGGGTGTTGGATCTCATTTCTTAGATATAGTTGTTGTTGTTTTTTTTTTAATCACCAGTTAAGAGATGAACTGTTTCTTCTAGGCAGTTTTTTAGCATGTGTGTGTTGATGTGTCCAGGAGAATTATAACAAGTTATATATGGCCTCCAGCATCAGAAAAGTGCTCATAAACCCAATAGCAAAAGCACAACAGATCAACATTCCTTTCTGTTAGGTTAAACTTTATATTGAACCAGTGGAGCCAGGTATCTTTTGGACGTCATAATTTTTTAGAGTTTAGAAAAGTAATATGTTTCAGATATTTTATATTATTTAACATTCCAGGAGAGTCTGGGGTCATACCACCTAATCAAGTGCATTTATGCAGTAAAATGTAGAAATGTTCATACCGAGTGGGATAATAGAGACTATAACAAGCTGCTTATCAGTTTAGACCAGGTTTTGCTGACAGATGAGGTCAGATTGGGTAACGTTTGGCCAGCAATAGATTTATAAGGGGAAAAACACCACATTTGTTTTTAGGAATTTTGTGATTGTGAATGAGGAAATACAGAGCTATTTTTAAACTGCTCTTTACGGTCGCTATAAGAAATAAATTAAGTAACGCCTACAGTGTGGTGGCCAGCCCCCCAGACGGCCCTTAGCGATTCTCATCGCCGCACTGAATAAGCTTGATCTGTGTGTATCTAAGAGAATACTGTGGAAAGAGCAAGTGTAACTTCCAGGTGTGACCTCTGCCTTGCCCTTCCTCCTGGATCCCTAGCTCTAGGGAAGTCAGCCACCATATCATGAAGAGACTCAAACAATGAGGCACATGAATAGGACCTATGGAAGCAGATCTTCCAACCCTAGTCAAGCCTTTTTTGATGACCTCAGCCCCGGCTAACATCCTAATGAAAGACCTTGAACCACAGCCACCTAGCTAAGCTGTGCCCAGATTTCTAACCCACAGAAACTGTATAAGACAATAAGGCTTATTGTAAACTCTTTAAGTTTTTTACATAGCAATAGATAATTAATATAGATTTTTGTACCTGGAAATAGAGTGCCCCCATAACAAGAGAAACTTAAATGTGGGAGTGGCTTTGGACCTAAATGATGGGCTGAAGCTGGTGGGACTCGGAGGGAGTGTTAGTGACATTGGGCGTGTGAGTAAAATACTTGAGAAGCAGCTCCACCAGCCCCAGTCAAGCCTTCAGGTGACGGCAGCCCCAGCCGACATCCCGACTGCAACCTCACGAGAGACTCGGAGTCGGAACAACTCAGGTAAGACATTCCTGAATTCCTGACCTACTGAAACGTGTTTAATAATAGTTATTGCTTTTTTCTGTGACAACATTTGAGTAATATGTAAGGCAATGATAGATGACCAGTATATATAGTAAGACATAAGATAAAAGAAACATAAACTGATACATCAAAATCATGGACCTTGGGGTAATTCTTCAATAGCTATAAATTAGTTACTGAATTTTGACTTTCTGCTGTCAAGAAAATATTTGCCATCTGCTTGCTTATAATATGTACACTTTCATAAAGCTCAAACTTAATATTTATAGCGCTCAGATGAAAAATTATTAAGGCTCATTCTCCTATTGAGAGTCAGCCTCCAAAAACTGGTCCTTTTGTTTAAGGGAGCTATTCTGTTCTTAAAATGACCCATTACTTTCTGTGGAGGCTAGAGTCTCCTTTCTGGTCAAGATCAGAAATGAAAAACTGAAGTAAACAGCGCTGGCCGGTGAGGCTCAGTGGATTGAGTGCTGGCCTGGAAATTGAAAGGTTGCTGGTTCGATTCCCAGTCAGGGCACAGGCCTGGGTTGTGGGCCAGGTCCCTGGTTGGGGGTGCGTGAGAGGCAACTGATCAACGTATCTCTCACACATTGATGTTTCTCTCTCTCTTTTTCTCCCCCTCTTTCCATCTCTCTAAAAGTAAATAAATACAATACTTTAAAAAAAACTGAAGCAAACAAACAGTAATCTGTATTCTCAAGATAACTAAGGTGAAACAAAAACCTTCTTTAGCAATCCAGTAATTAATTATCTCCGTTAACTACTCCATTCCTGACAGCAAGTCCATGCTATGAAAGAGATTTCCTTACTACAGCTGCACAGGGTTAGGATGTCAGTAGGTATGCTAAGAGTTTGAAATACAAGAGGCCAGCAAACTTTTTCAGTAAAAGCCAGATAACATTTCTGGCTTTGTGTGCTCTACACTTTCTGTCGGAACTACTCAACTTTGCAGTTGTAATGCGACAGTGGCGATAGGCCATATGTAAACAAATGATCATGGCTGTACTCTAATAAAACTTCACTTATAAAAAGAGGTGTCAGGCTAGGTTTTAGCTACAGGCCTTCGTTTGACAACCCGCTAGCATGCTATAAACATTTTTAAAACCCAGAATACTTAATAGTTCTTTTCACTTCATTAATTTCAAAAGATGTTTCACACACATCCCATGACATATTTAGGGACACTCTGATTATGTCATGTCCATATGATAAAAAGCTTGCAAAATATGTTTGAAGGGATAACTGGGAGGACAAGCTTCATATGCGGAATAGGTACAGTGATGCCAGATACTTAATGAACAAAAAGATCCTTCACATTCTAATATTTGTCTTTCATCTGAAGGGACAGTTTCTCAATGACCCAGACTTTTGAGGCATTTAACATAAGCTATGAACCATTTTTATCTTTCTCCAAACCCACTAAGCTTAGACTTTGGATCATTTTTGCTTCCCTAAAAGAACATTATTGAATGACAATTTGGTTGAAGAAACTGCTCCATATCTGTGAAGATGATAATTCCTTATATTCATGTAGCATTTTTCAGGTTTACAAAGTGATTTCATACAGATGATTTCATTCACTCCTCAAAATATGCAGAGAAGGAAACTAAAAATCTAAGACACTGAATGATTACAGTCCTCCCCCCACCAAGGTGTTACAGCTTTGAATAAACTAATATAAATAGAAAGAATAAAACTGCCTACTCAATGTCGCATTCATCTGCTCAGGAAGATTTATAGTAACCTTGGTGCTTTCTAGCTCAAAAGCAAAAGAACAAGGTCTGCTTACAGATCCAATGAGTTTCTGACCTGTCACTCCAGCAAGACATTCTGATCTAAGTAGGATTGAACTTCTGACCTGTGAAAAGGGGTCTTGAAGTTTCACCATTTCAAATGAAAGTTATTTTCAGTGGCATCTAATTTAGGAGCTGCTGAGATGAGCCCAACTAGACAATTGGAAAGAAATGTATAAGGACATCCCCCCCCCAACAAAAGAAAGAGTAAACAAACAGGGTTAGAGGGGTTTCTAAACTCTTTTAGTCATGGAAGACTAAACCCAAGATCTTAGTTCAGACACATGATAGATATAAAACCACCACATTTTTTTAAAGGTTTCATTTATTTTATTTTTAGACAGAGGGGAAGGGAGAGAGGAAGAGAGGGGGAGAAAAATCAATGTGTGGTTGCCTTTCACCCATCCCCTACTGGGGACCTGGCCTGCACCCCAGGCATATACCCTGACTGGGGAATCGAACCGGCCACCTTTTGGTTTGCAGGCCGTCGCTCAGTCCGCTGAGCTGCACCAGCCAGGGCACCACCACACGCTTTTAAGGATGAACTTTGTATGTATTACTCTTCCTTCCAGTCATTTCAAAATCCACACAAATATAGATGCATACATAAATGGATAGTTTGAAATATGGTTAATTAGAAAATAAACTTCAGTAGGTAAAGCTTTTCTCCTGCAGAGAAAGGTATTAAAATTTATTTACTGAAACACTCGCCTGAACTAGGAAAGTTATGATGGATTTCGATGCCATTTCCTGCCTCTGCAGCAGCGGCCTGATTAGAGGGTGATGCTGCCGTCCTAGAATTTAGACAACCATATCCATGAGTCAGGGAATTGAAATCTAGAAAAATTATGTCGTAAAGTCGATTATTTCCTTCAATGCATATAAAGGGAATAGCTTTTGATAATAAAAAAGGAAAACTTGACCTTTGATGGCAAGCATGCGTAAGAGGTAAAAATAGGGAGCCCCAGTGCAAAGTTAGCAGTAAGAAAAAGATGGCGGCTGGAAGAGTCCATGACTGAACTTCTAATGTTCTGATACAGACTCGGGAAGAGCTAGAAAAGAAGACCCAGAGAGCGATTGGGTACTAACTGATGGGAAACCTATAGTGAATGGGAGTAGGAGGCCAACAGGAGACACCAACTACTGCCAACGCTCAGATTCATAAATTACTTAACATGTTAGTAGGAGAAAACTGAGAATGGGTATGTGGCTGCCACATTGCAACAGATGGAAGAAGAAAAAAATTGAGCAAAGAAATAGAAGGATTGAGAACAATTCCAGATATGTATATATTTCCGTGGGTTGCTTTGTATGTGAAAAATTTTTTTTTGCAAAAGCTTACTGCAAACATAATCCATCGTTTTCCCTTGGTATTATGAGGGCACATACACAAACTTAGTGAGATTGCTAATAAACAACTAAGATTTATTGAGCATTACCATGCGACAGGCAAAATAATTCATTAGTGTTAATTTATATTATAGTCACACCATGTCTGGGGAAGGTTTGTTATTTTTTAAAAAATCTTACAAATAAACAAACTGAGGGGCGGGGAGGCAAAATAACTTCTCCAGAGCTGTTTTTGTTTTTGTTTTTGAAGTCTCCTGGCTTTGGAGACTTCGTACTTAACTACTAACTTATACTTTATTTTGGCTCCTTGGTTTTGTTTCTTTTTTTAAGTGGAGAATTGCTGTATTTCAACTTTTGTTTAAAATGGCAGAGTTAACATTCATTTTTTGATCTTCATGAAGTCCCTATAAAATGAAAGTAAAGGAGTGAAAGTAAGATAAAATCACAGGAACAGAGTAGCATATATGATGAACACAACAAAATGTTGGCATCTGTAAAGCAGGATGATTGGCAAGTTTCCTAGCTGGTCAGAGAGAGATGAATGAAGTCCTTACTCAACAGAGGGGATGTTGAAAACCCAGCAGATTTACACCCCTTGGGCCCCCCAACGCCCTCAGGGATTGGTGACTCCCTTGAAAGTGAAGGATGAAGGAGGGGTTGAAAATAGAATTGGATGCAATTCTGTTTGAGAAGCAATTGGATCTTCAGTGCCCCTCGTCTACCCTGATACAGTTCTGGGGATTTATTCTCCAGAAAAGTAAAACAGAGGGCACCTGTTTTTCTCAGCAGGGAGGTTTGGTTAAATTTGCTAGCCCACCTTTATCAGAAGGAGACACAGTTTGTTCTCAACAGAACAACCAGATTGATCCTGTGATCCTGAGAAGACGACTTCTCATATAACTTACAGTGAGAGTCAGAGTTTTTAGAGAGGTCTACGAGGCCCTACGTCCCTCCACTGCAGAATCTTCTAACCTCATCGCTGACTCTCCTGCCCCTCACTCATTCCCCTCTATTCACACTGGACTTCCTGTCGTTCCTCAGATTGGGGACAATGGGGTCCATGTAGCCTGTGGTACAACTGGTTTCTTTGTATATCATCTTGCTTAAAGTCACAGAACCTGTCAGTGACATTAAGGGAGGACTTAACTGTATTCTCTCACATGCTGAAGTCTTGCTTATCAACTTTCTGAGAAAGGATGCATGAGAAGTAAATGCTAAGAGGCCCAGGCCGTGTGAAAATATCTTTATTATAGACTCACATCTAATGGACAGCTTGGCGAATTTCAGGCTTCTATTCCTATTTTGGTTACATGGGAAATGGGGTGTTTCCTCCTTGTAGCAGTGACCATGTCTCTTCTCTCTGCCTGGAATGCCCTTTCCCCAGAGATCTGTGAGCCTCATTCCCTCACTTCCATGGGATATTTAATCAAATTTCGCCTTTTCAGGGATGCCTTTCTTGACCAACAGATCTAAAATTGCAGCCTTTTGCTGCCTTTTCTAGTCTTCTTGCTTTTTTTCCTTCAGTTTAGCATCCTATTTGACCTCCCTTTACTTTAGTTTCCTTTCATGGAAAAGAAGGAAAATAAAAAAGCTACTTCTTCTGTTTATTGTTTGTCTAATAGCATAGGCATTTCCCTCAGCCTGGTGATTTATCTAGGTTACTGGAATATAGAAATCATAGACTATTGGCTGCACAAAGACAGGGTTTTTTGCATCTGCCTTGTACAGCTCCTATATTCCCAGACATTAGAACAGTGCCTGACACTTGGTTATTGTTCAGTAATTGTTGATATATAAATAAAAGGATTCCAAGGTAAAGTTAAATCTTTAGGAAAGTAGGACCAAAAGATTAAATGATGACAGGACAAGTGTAAGGATTAAATGAATCAGTTAATGTGGGTAATATCCTTAGAACCCTGCCTGGCATGTAACAGATACTTAATAAATGTTGGCTACTATTACCTTAATGTTAAAAAAAAAGAGTAAGTGTAGGAAATTGGGAGAGAAAGAGGTAAGAAAATTTCAGGTCCAATCTAGGAGGTCCATTAACCCAATAATAAGAGTTTGAAGGAGAAAACGGAAACGATGGGGGATGATATACATCAGATAAGTAATTTTTAAAAAATGTCGCATGGCGTAACTTTCCAGTTTGAAACAGCTCACTTAGTACCTATGTCAATGGTTGAAATTAGATTCACCTCAACATTTCTGAGCACCAGAAACAAAGAGCGAATTCTAAAAACATGGAAAGCGAAAAAGCGAATTACTTACAAAAGATCGGTAATCATAATGTCCTCAGAGTTTTCAATAGTACTGGAAGCTACAAGTCATGCCTTCAAACTTTAGAGAGAAAAGGAATTGAAGCTTGAAATTCACCAAACTGCCCATTAGATGTGAGTCTATAGTAAAGATATTTTCACACAGCCTGGGCCTCTTGGTATTTACTTCTGATGCATCCTTTCTCAGAAGATTGGTAGAGGAGACTTCAGCATGTGAGAGAATACAGTTAATCCTCCCTTAATGTCATTGATAGGTTCTGTGACGTTAAGCTAGATGACCTACAGAGAAACCAGTTGTACCATAGGCAACCTGATAAAAACAAGAGTTGGATTCCTAAGGCATTTCATCAACATGATAGCGGAAAGGAAAGGACGTTACTTGAGGACTTGCTGATACAGAAAGTGGAGTATATGTGAGATCCAACACGAGAAAGTGGAAGAGATTCCCCGGGACATAACCATGCGGTGTGCCCGGAGAAGAGCCAGGGCACCGTGGGGCAGACCAGAAACTGGTAAACAGCTGAGCTGACTGACCGTATTGAGAGGCACTTTACATAACTAAGGGAGAGTTGGGGGACTCATTGAATAATTAGTATATAGAAAACTAAGAAAAGGAGCAATATACCATTATTAACTCCTGGCAGAAACGAAGTTGTGCAAGAAAGGAAAAGTAACCATGATGCAGTCAGTGATTCAGCTGTGAATATCATTTGCAAGTCAAAATAATGCAAATACTGATTATTGATATAAGCAAAATTATGCTATGGAACTCTTAGTGTGATTGCATCTTGGAGGAGATAGGGTGCAAATGATCAAAATCCTTAGCTTTTTTCATAGTGGGATATTAAGATGAAGAAAATATCTAGATGTAGCAAAATAAGCATGCTATTTAGACCTGGGGAGCTCCCCATTGCCCCACTTTTTTTTTTTTTAACAAAACCTGGCTATAGTTGTTGAAAGTGCTTATCTCTATGGCCTGTGAAATGTCGTGGGAGGAGAGGACTTACAGAACTATCTGATCGTTTGAACCATGTGATGAACAACCTCAATAAGTATAAAGACAAGGTAAACAACTTCAACATATATAAAGAAAAATAGATCTACTATTATGTCATATTTAATTTGGAAATAAAGGATATTTATTTGAGAGTTCGACATGTCATAAGACCCCTTTGAACTCCCAACAAGGCTGTTTATGCCCATGCCACTGTCACCTTAGAGAGGCACACTTTGAAAGACTTTAGCAGGGACCCTGCTTCCCCTCCTCCCCTTCTGAATGGCTCACTGTGAGTAACTTGGATAAAGGCAACCCCTCTAAACTCTTGGATATTGGCTCCGGTCCCATTTTCACGTGACTCAAGTACAATCTTAGACAACTTGCTATTGCTCTCTAGTCTTTTTCTCCTTTTTAAAGATTACCTGCTTTAAAACACTGTCATGTTTAAAAATAAAAAAGAAATTGTGAGACTTAGTGAGTGGTAAATATTTTGAAGAGGTTGGAAGGAATGCAGAAATTTAAGTGCCTATGTTTATAGAAACCATCTTCCCGTCATGAATTATATTTTACAGGAAGCAGTATGAGTCCCATCTTTCAAGCAGCTACAAGTGTGCTCATTGTAGAAATAGCTAAATTCTGATGATCATAACAATTTTTAGGCTTTGGATTGAAAGCATCATGTAAATATCACCAGTACTATTGACTGCAGAAAAGAGTCGTGGTTAGTACTAAATTGTGGCTTGAAATTTTCTTTAAATTTCCCACCATTTATGTGAATCTATTTTTCATCTCTTTGTCTAGCTGAATTTAAAATGAAGCTAACACAAACCCCTTGTTTTAAAATATGCTATTGAAGTCTCTATCTCATGCTGGTCTGAGTTATTTTTCAAGAGCCCCCAGGAGTTTACGGAAGGCACTGTGATTGAGATATAACTGAAATTTTATGGAAACATTTTAAGAACATTTCTGACTACATTTATTCTGAGTTATTCACCATTAATTCTCCCCAAACCAATTTCACTGTGACATGAAATGCATGCATTCTTTGTGGCCTACACATTCTTTTGTAATAGGCAATTTTGGGTTGATGTTGCGTTCACATACTTAGTTTTACCTCGGTCTCTTAATCTAGCTGCAACAATGAATCTGTAATTAGAATAACCTTTCAGTTTGTTA